>JAABOM020082489.1:0-31446 GCA_011800125.2 Solanum clarkiae | reverse complement strand
TCAATTAGGTCCCAAACTTTTCTATTTTGATCCAATCAAGGACTTCCGACTTAAACTCAATTATACACACCAAATTCGCTTAATACTCTAATTATGCACCAGGAATATGCTTAAGTTCAAATTACACGGCATCCACAACAAATTTTACCAATTGCATAATTGTCCTTGGTTTAAAAGAGGTACGGGGTCTAACATATTGCTTGTCTTCCAATTTTATTAGTCTAGTTTAATTTCCTATCGATCATTGCAACCCCCCTTTAGGAAATTGAGTTAGTTAACTCTTGAGTTGATTATTGGTGAATCAAGTTATAAAGTCCAGTATTCCCTGTGGGGTTCGATCCCAACTTTGGTTAGGTTTATTACTTTGACGATCACTTCTACTTCAAAAAGAGGTGTATCTTGAGCGTGATTAAAAAATGGCACTGTTGTCGGGGAATATGGTGAGACTTTGATTTGGATTCACTAGTAGTATAATTCTTTTGTGTTTTTACTTTTGTTTTTGTTTTTGTTGGTTTGGTTTCTTTGTAGGGTATACTAGGTGTTGTATGCCCAATACAAGGAGTCAAGGCTTTCCCTTAGCTACAATTGATTTGGAGATCCAATGGATTACAAAGAGAACGGCTCAAGCAAATGCTAATATCGTGGTTAATGAAAGTATGAATTGGAATGATGGCATTGATAATGGGGATGAAAATCCACCACCATTGGAGAATAGGCCCCAACCTAGGGACTTTAATGAGAATGCTTATGGATGGAATCAATGCAGATTGAATGCCATGGCCATGGACGTAACGGGAATTATTGTGTTGCCACCATTACCAATCGATACTAAGTTCATGGTTTCGAGTGTGTTGCTCCAAATGCTTCAAAATTATGGTTTGTTTGCGAGTTTACCTTTCAAGGATCCTCATAGCCATTTGAATAATGTAGCTTTGTTTGCAAGAATGTGATAGGGATGCAAAATCTTTCCATAGATGTTCTTAGGTTGCGTCTGTTCCCTCCATCTCTTACTGGTAATGTAGCTGTGTGGCTATCGAAGCTCCCACAAAGCTCAATCAGAAGTTGGGTAGATTTACGGAAGGCTTTTCTGGAAAGGTACTTCCCAAGGTCAAAGAAGCTCAAATTAAAAGATCAAATCAATAATTTTGAGTAATTGACAGGTGATTCAATTAGTACAACATGGGAGAGATTTACAAAGTGTTTGAGAAGCATCCCAGACCACAAAATTGTTGACGATGCCTTGGTAGAGATCTTTTATCTTGCCCTTAATGAAAATATTCAAGCGTGTGCTGATAGTATAATGGGGGACATGTTCTTGGATAAATTATTCACAAGGATCACCGAGAGAGTGGAGCAAATGGTCAAAACCAACCATGCATGGGGGCAAAGGGAGAAAGCTTCTATAAGGAGCTCATGTGCCATGAATGATAGTTCGGAGAAAGCTAAGATCAACAAGGAGATCATGTAACAACTTGCTCAACTATGAACAAGTATGGACTTGATGGTGAAGCAAAATCAAGAAAGAGTTCATGTGGTAGTCTACCAACCTCCTAGAGCACCCTTGTACGAAGAGCATTATTATGATGATGATGCTTGGTTTGTTAGTGATTAAGTGATGGTTTTCAGAACAATGCCCAAGGATCTAATTCGGACCATTGGCGTCAAGGTTCCCAGAACCAAGGTCAGAACTACAATAGAGAAGGTGCTTATGGAGATAACAGTGGTGGTTATTTTGAGAGGAATAGGGTGTCAGAAGCCGAGTAGGGTAGAAGAGATGGTTTTCAGAATGGTCCAGATGTGCCACCCCATAATCATGATGTTGAGACTTGCAATTCAAGGATCGAAGAGATGTTTGACCGATTGATGAAAAAGACCGAAACACAAGATAAGACTTTAAAGGGAATGAAATCTAATATCTCTAGCATAAATCAAAAGGCAGAGTCTCATTCAGTGGGCATCAAGCAACTTGAGCAATAATTTGGCCAAGTGCCCACTCAATTGAATCAACGCCAAAAAGGTAAATTGCCAAGCAATACATTTCAAAACCCGAAGAATGATGGGTATTGTATAACAGTACGACTAAGGGAGGTTAGAGTACCATTGAGCCTCAGATGCTGGTAGGTATGGATGATGTGCGTGAAGATAGAGTTGTTAAAAAGGGTGTTATCAAAAGAGAAGAGTGTGTAAAGAATAGGGTAGGTGAAGTGGTTGGAGAGCCAAAGAAGTATAAGACTATCCCAAGGCCTTCTCCTCATTTCCATCAAATACTGAAGAAGAGGCAGGAGGAAAGCAAGCTCAAATACTTTCTCTCAATGCTCAAGCAATTATCGATCAACATTCCTTTGATTGAAGCTATAGAGAACATGTCGGGTTATGCAAGGTACATGAAAGACTTGGTTACAAAGAAGCGGACTGCAAGTCAAGAGCTTTCTAAAGATCTGCAGCATTGTAGTGTTATCACTACCAAGTCATTGGCTCAAAAACATAAAGATCCAGACACTTTCACTATGCCATATGCACTATAAAAGAGGTAGAATTGCAAGAGCACTTTGTGATTTGGGCGCTAGCATCAATTTATAATGCCTCTAGCGATCTTCAGGAAACTTGATTTAGGAACTCCTACTCCTACTAAGATGTGGTTGTTAATGGCAGACAATATGTAGGAGTACTCTATGATGTTTTCGTAATAGCTGAAAATTTTATATTTCCTGCAGATTTTGTTATTCTTGACTATGAAGTTGATTTTGCAGTTCCTATTATCTCGGGGAGGCCTTTCTTAGCTACTGGTCGCACTCTGGTTGACATGGAAAAGGCTGGTCATATTTAGATTTGGTAAAGAAGAGGTTGTGTTCAATGTTTGTCAATAAACAAGGAAGGACAGTGATCTGAGGGTGGTTTCAGTTATAGAGACTGTTGATGATGATGCATTGGAGGTACCACTTGAGCTACGATTTGGTGTTGACACTTTGGAGGCAGTATTGATGAACTTCGGTAGTGATGGTATTCCATATTATGAGGAGATAGTAAATGCTCTAGGGGTGTCATTCGGCCCTAGACGCCAAATGAAGTTGGAGCTAGACTTGCAGAATCAGGAGATGCCACCCACAAAGCCCTCTATAGAAGTACCACAGGTGTTAGTATTGAAACCACTTCCATCACATTTGAAATATACATTCTTGGGAGAGAACAACACTTTGCCGGTCATCATAGCTGCAGACTTCAATGATGAGGAAGTAGATGCCCGATTATCAGTGCTCAAACAATTTTAAAAAGCTATTAGATGGACTATTGTAAATATTTTCGGTATCCCTCCTGGGATGTGTACACACAAAATTCAGCTAGTCAAGGACTACAAGCCAAGCATTGAATATTAGAGGGGCATGAATCCTCCTATAAAAGAGGTTGTTCATAAGGAAATCATTAAATATTTAGATATAGGGGTAACCTACCCAATTGTCGATAGTGAATGGGTGAGCCCAGTACAGTGTGTTCCAAAAAAAGGGGCAATCACAGTGGTACCTAATACTAATAATGAATTGATTCTTGTGAAGCCAGTCATAGGATAGAGGGTGTGTATGGATTAAAGAAAGCTCAATGCCTCAGCACAGAATGATTACTTTCCTATGCTATTCGTAGATCAGATGCTTGATAGACTTGCAGAAAAAAGGTTATACTATTTCCTTGATGGGTATTCTAGCTATAATCAGATTATCATTACTCCAGAGGATCAGGAGAAAACCACTTTTACATGTCCCTATGGAACGTTAACATTTAAGAGGATACCATTTGGGTTATGTAATGCTCCAGCAACATTTCAAAGATGCATGATGTCCATCTTCTTGGATATGGTTGAGAGTACTATTATGGTCTTCATGGATGATTTCAGCATGGTTGGGAACTCATTTGAGGATTTCTTGGGACACTTGCATGATGTGTTGCAAAGATGTGTAGAAAGTCATCTGGTGCTAAACCGGAAAAGTGCCATTTCATGGCTAAGGAGGGTATCATGTTGGGTCATAGAATATCTGGCAAAGGCATTGATGTCGACAAGGCTAAAGTTGAGGTGATTGAGAAGCTTCTACCACCCATCTCAATCAAGGCTGTAAGGAGTTTCTTGGGGAATGTAGGATTCTATTGAAGGTTTATAAAAGACTTCTCTAAATTTTCACCCATTGTGCAAATTGTAGAAGAAAGATGCCAAGTTTGTGTTTGATTATACATACATGTAAGCCTTTGAAGAGTTGAAAAAGAGATTAGTTTCAGCACCAATTATTATAGCTCTTGATTGGTCCAAGCCATTTGAAATCATGTGTGATGCAAGTGGGGTTGCTCTAGGTGTGGTATTGGGACAACGCAAGGAGAAAGAGTTACATCCTATATATTATGCTAGTAAAGCCCTGAATATGGCCCAAAAGAATTACACTGTCACAGAGCAAGAGTTGCTTGCATTGGTCTTCTCATTAGAAAAGTTCTCATTCATATTTGTTGGGAGCCAAAGTGGTAGTGCATATAGACCACTCAACACTTAAATATTTTATGGACAAAAAGGATGTGAAGCCAAGTTTGATAATATGGGTACTTCTCTTGCAAGAGTTCAACTTTGATATTGATAGGAAAGGAAAAGAAAATCAAGTTGCAGATCATCCATCCAGACTATAAGATGGGGCAATGTTGCAATTTGATGATGGAATGGAGATGAATGATTCTTTTGCTAATAAAAGAGTGTTGGCTAAATCTCATGATCTTATACATTGGTTTGTAGACTATGAAAATTATTTAGTGAGTGATATTCTGCCACCTGACTTGAACACACATCAACAAAGGAAGTTTATGCATGATGTGAGAAAGTTCTTTTGGGGCAACCCATACATATTTTGTTTATGTGCTGATGGGATTATCCATCGCTGTGTTCCTGAGGTGGAAATGATGAGCATACTTGAAGCATGCCACTTGTCACTAATGGGTGGACATCATAATGGGAATTCGAAGAGCCCACAATATTTTACAATATGGGTATTATTGCCCCATAATCCACCATGATGCTCATGACTATGCCAAAGCCAGTGATAGGTGCCAAAGAGAAGGTGGGGTTACAAACAAGCATGAGCTCCCTCTAAATCCTATTTTGGTTATTGAGTTATTTGATATGTGGGGGATAGATTTCCTGGGACTATTTATTAGTTCATATGGAAACAAATACATCTTAGTTGTTGTGGATTATATGTCCAAATGGGTGGAGGACATAGCTCTACCTAACAATGAGGGTAAAAGTGTCACAACATTTCTCAAAGGAATATCTTCTCTAGATTTGGTACTCCTCGGGCTATCATCAGTAATGGAGGTTGTCACTTCTGCAATAGGCTCTTTAAAGCTCTTCTCGTAAAGTATAGAGTAAAATGCAGGGTGGCGATGCCTTATCATCCTCAAACAAGTGGGTAAGTGGAAGTGTCGAATAGGGAAATTAAGTAGATTTTATCCAAAAACTATGAATGAAAATCGAACAAATTGGTCTTAAAAGCTGAATGATGCATTATGGGCATACTGGAATGCATTCAAGACACCAATTGGTATGTGCCCATACGAACTTATTTTTGAAAAGGCATGTCATTTGCCTATGGAACTTGAGCATAAAGTAATGTGGGAATTGAAGAAGTTGAATCTAGATTGGAATGATGTTGCTACCTCTAGATTGAATCAACTTAATGAGCTTGATGCGTTTTGATTAAAAGCATATGAGAGCTCATCCTTGTAAAGCAATGAATGAATGTACAACATGACCGCTGCATAGAAAATCGCCAATTCAAACTAGGGACTTGCTTCTGCTTTTCAATTCCATATTAAAGTTGTTCTCTAGGAAGCTCAAATCCAGATAGTTGGGACCCTTTCAGGTAGCACGCGTCTTTGATCATGGGGCCATTAAATTGGAGAGACAAAAAGGAGCCACTTTCAAAGTAAACGACCAAACAATCCAGCCATACCTTGAAAATGTAAAAGAGATCAAAACAGTTGAAGAATAGAATCCTGGAGAAGTCTACATACTCAAGAAGGCTATGTGGTGCCATGAATATAAATCAGAAGCTGCTTGGGAGGCAACCTAAGGTGGACAGGCTCTTGGGTACCAGGTATGTTTTCTAGCCCCTACTATTATATTTTTGCTTAATTGGTGCATTGAGGATAAGGCACAACTTTTTCAATGGGGTGTGGGCAGTTATAGACTAGGGTAAGTCTGAGTAACTTTTGCTTAATTGGTGCATTAAGGACAAGGCACAACTTTTTCAATGGGGTGTGGACAGTTATAGACTAGGGTGAGTCTGAGTAACTTTTGGTTCATAACTACCCCAAATTTTTATCCTGAGATTTTCTTGCCCGTGTGCTTTTTCCTCATGGATATTTAATGTTTGTTGAACCGGCATGTTTAGAATGTCTTAGATGATATTTGTAGTATAAAGCAATTGAAATTATGACACGTACATTGTTTTTGATGTTTTATGAAATATTTTGAAAGTTGGTACCCACCAAAAATTTTGAGTAGTAGTTATATTACAACCATGCATTTTTGAATGATTTGGCAATATGTGATCCAATTAAGTGATGGCAATTTGATACATGAAGCATGATCTGTGAGTTTCTGTTGGCTATGTACATACATGTGTGTGTGAGCTGATTTTGTTATATTCTTGCATTATGTGCTGATTCAGAACTTGCCCGGTTACTCTAAGATGGACTGGAGATTATATATATTAGGAAGGGATCATAAGCCCTTGTTTTTTGAATTAGTCCATTTCTGCCTAAAATGACCAACCAAATGAGAAATGCATACCTTATTCCAAATATTTGACCTTACATGTACCATTTCTTTCTTAGCACCTGATTAGCCTAACCTTGTCTAGTGAAATACCTTGAAATTGGCCCTGTTCTATCCTTGAGTATTGTGAACCTTGATTTAGGTAAAAAACCTAAGCTGAGAGTGGCCAGTGTCACGATAAAATAGCAAAAATGAGATGGTGAGTTGGGAATGTGAAGAAAGAAAAGCAAATCATGCACCTGGTGAAAGAAAGAGAAAAAGATGAAAAAGATGCCTTAGATTTAGTTGAACAAGAAAAATGATGTGTGAAAATGAGGCAAAAGCTGAAAGTAAGGAGACAATACCTGAAAAAGCTTGAATATGAAGAAAAAAGGGAGAATAAGGTGGAAATGATTAGGTTGATAACGTGAAAGTATTAAAAAACAACGTTAAAGGTTGGCCTTTAGTCACTAGTTTTTCAAAATGTCATACCAAAGCCCTATGAGCCTATGTTACTACCTTATAAAGTCCTAAAGTGATCCTAACCCAATTAGTCAAAAGTTTGGGTCATGAGTATACAAGAAAGCCTATGGTATTGGTCACCATGCATGAATGTCACTTGTGAGAGTGAGTGTGCTTGCACAGTCCCATGGTTAAATTCTGAAATCTTCATTAAGAGTTTAAGAGGGACATCTTTCCTCTGAGAGCATTTGCATTACATTGTCAACATTTTACTTATTCAGTGATTGCTGATTTATTGATATTCCTTTACTTGTCATTGTTGTCTTGTCAAATGCATTAATATGCTTTAGTTTGCTAATTAGCTATATGATCTCATTTTGAAAAAGCTTATTATAGGTTCCTCAGTTGGATTTGAGTATGGTATATGCCATTGGGTTGATTGCTATGTGTTTCTTTATTATCTATATAGATTGAGTCATCACATGAGGACAAACAATAATGCTAAGTTGAGGGTGTTCATGTGCTATCAAAATACAACATATTTGATGCCTAAAACATAGGATCTTGTATGTTCTCAATGCGATTTTTATGGTTTATATGTGTTTTTATATTTGTTTTTACAGGAAAAGCAGGTTGGCATAATTTAGGAAAAGTTACAGGCTTTGCTTATTTTTGAGGACATACGAGACCTTCTACGAGTCTTATCTCAGTTACGAGTCGTAAAGGTGGTCTTGTGGAGGTTCCCAAAATTGAAGCAAAAGCTAAAGTTCAGTCACACAAGGCCTAGTTATGAGTCGTAGTTCTCTCTATGGGTTATAAAGGGAGGTCTCATAGAGATTTCCAGCGTTGATCAGATTTGGACCAAGTGATGCAAATATGGACTACAAGAAGTCGATATGAGTCATAGGTCAAACTATGACTCGTGAAGGTATTTCGTATCAGTGAAGTCTAAGATGCAAGAGGCTGAGCACGAAAACCCGATTACGGATCGTGCCCTAGATACGAGTCGTAATTGCAGCCCATATCACGCGCTAACCAATTTTTCTAATTAATTTAGGAACTTGTTTATAAATACTATAAATAAAAAATGCTAGGTCATTTAAGAGAAGTTTTCAGTTATTGTACACAGAGAGCAGCTGAGAATAGAGTCAAGAGTAAGAAATTAGAATATTCTTAGGGTTTAAGCTTTGGAGACTACATTTTGGAGAAGAGATTCACTTGTGGATTAAATTCAACTTTCAATCTTATGATTCTCAATACACATTGGCTTTTCTTGTTCTTCTATCTTCTTGGGTAACTGATTAACCATGTCTTTTCTGTTTATTGTTTCTTTATTTGCCCAAGATATGAGTAGCTAAGCCCACAACTTCAGGTTATATGAACCATGTGAATCTAATTTAGAAAACCCAGATTATTTGTAATTCATAGAATGGGTATTTGTCTGTATTAATCATTTCTCTTTGTTTTGAATGTTTCCTAGTAGTAGCCAACATTAGAACTTGCCTAGTGTTACCTTTCTGATCCAGGTGGTAATTAATAGGAAAAGAGAGTGATTAACAGTATTTGATGATGTGTTCTCGTCCAATCAACCGAACTCAACCAAAGGGAGGTTGACTGGGACTTTGGGTAATGTTTAATGGAGCACACTATTGAGATGGGCCAAGTGCCATAGTGAAATTTGACCTCTCAAATCCACATATCGCACGTTGTTGGACATGAGAAATCTGATTCGATTTTATTAGATATGGTATAGATCAAAATGGGATGCCAAAAGCACCTTTGACTAATAGGATCAAAGAACCTAAATTACCATCCTGCATGCGATATTTTAGTTGAGAATTGTAAAATCTGGGGAAGTTGAGTTAGTGAATCATGGGGAGCACAATACCCAAGTTGCTCTCCATTATTGCTTGTCTTCCACTTTTAGTTAGTCTAGTTTAATTTCCTATCGATCATTGCAACCCCCCTTTAGGGAATTGAGTTAGTTAATTCTTGAGTTGATTATTGGTGAACCAAGCTATAAAGTCTCATATTCCTTGTGGGATTCGACCCTAAACTTTGTTAGGTTTATTACTTTGGCGATCACTTTTACTTCAAAAAGAGCTGTATTTTGAATGTGATCAATTAGACGAGAAATATCAATCGAATCCTATTAATTAATTTCTTTTCCTATTCATTACTATCTTGATCCAGTAAGTAACACTATGTGAGTTCTAACGTTGGCCACCGTTAAAAAGCATTCATAAGAAAGAGAATTAATTAATATATGCATGCACACTTTTCAAGAATTACGAATTATCTGGTTTTACATTTTTAGTTCTTCATGGTTCCCATAACCCTAGATGTGGATTTAGCTACCCATTATCAGCATAGATGCAAGATTCACAATACTGAATAGCATAATTAAGCACTTACACAATGTAATTAAGAACAAGAAATCTAAGATCTTGAACAAAAATCACAAGTAAGAATTAAGAACACAAAATATTGTTTATTCCAAGTGTCTGACAATGTTTCTCACTTTTTCTTACTGACTCTCTAATGCTCTATGCGAAAAATAACATAAAAACCTATTTGTAATGTTTAGAATACAAAATCAAATCAAAATAGGATAATTGGGTCGGAAGGCTCTACTGATAACTTTATAGGCCGTATAAAGTTCTACAGCCCGTATTCGAGGCTTCGTGAATTCCTTCAGTAAATCTGGGGGTGACTTTTATGAGACACACCTATGGGCCATATAAAGTTCTATTGCCCAAAGAGGGTTTCTTCTGATGATTTTTCAGCAATTCCCCACTTTTTGATCCTCAGGGTGTGGCACCTTGTCTACGACTCATAAAATCTTTTACATCTTATCTGTATGTTTGTAGACTCAACTTCAGAAAATTTTTCCTTCATTGGATTTTTCTATGAAACCTACTCTATGACCCATAGAAACATTCACAACTCGTAAAGGGTGTCGTAAAACAACAATTTCTGCACACTTAGAAAAAAAAATCATGCCAACCCTGTAATCCTGCAAAACAAACATAAAAACACATCAAATCTACTAACATTGCTTTGAGAGTAGAAAAATTCCATGTTTTAAGCACTAAAAGTGTTGTATTTTGACATCACATCATGTGACCAGAAGAGGTTCCATCGACATGGATAGTTTAGTGGACACCCACCATGAGATCGAGAGATTCAGAGACAGGGCCATTAGGGTCGAGAAGTTTAGGCAGCTCTTCTAGCATCTGATATTGTTGATAGATCCAAATCTACTCAGGTGGGTAATGCACCCAGGCATGGTGGCTTTTTAGGGAAGCCATCCCAAAGGTAGGAGACTAGGGCTTATTATCATTGTGATGAGATTGGGCACTTGGATCATTGTTGTCCTCATTACATACCTCCTACTCAGACTTCAGGTTCTGAGCCCGGGCACCCAAATCCAACACCGATACCTAAGGACACACTTCAGGCTAGGAGAGATGGTGTCAGACAAGGTCGTGGTATAGTGACAAGTGGTGTTTGTGCGGTCCATGATGTGTTGTCAACGTACAACACATCTGGTGCCAAACATAAGGAATTTTGTGAGTTCTTAAAGTGACTTTTTAGTTTTTTGATGTGTTTTTGTGTCAATCTTGCAGAAAAGTTAGGTTGGCATGATTTTAAAGAAAAGTTACAGATTTTGCTGAAGTATAGGCCTTATGAGCCAACCTACGAGTCGTAGCTCAAGGTACGAGTCATAGGGTGGTGTCGTAGTAGGAATCAGAGACCAAAAGTCAAAAACTTTCCAAGTGAAGGTCACTTCTACGAGGACATCCTACAAGTTGTAAGACAAACTACGACTCGTATAGGTGGATTCGTAGCAAGAATCAGAGAGCTAAAATGTTGGACCAAAAACTGAAGACCAAGACTACGAGACAAATGTACGAGTCATAGCCCAAGCAATGACTCATACCTAGGTGTCATACTAGTTCAATCCAAGATGCTAAGAACCTGATAGGAGACCTCGACTAAGAATCTAGGTCATGCCACGAGTCATAACTCTGAGACTTATCAGCTGTTAGCTATCTTTTCTATATAAATTCTAGGGTTATTTTGTAAATACTATATATAGCTTAAGTTAGGTATTTGGTATAGAGGTTGACCAGTAGACATTTCACAATTACATTTTAAAGCTTTTCTTAGGTTTTTAGGGTGGATTATTGTTCTCTCTTGGAAAACCAATTTTGGGGATTGCAAATTTTTCCTTGTACTCATTGTTGACCAATCCAACTTATGGGTTTGCGACTTGTGGTGCCTATCTCCTTCATCGTTATTGGTGAAACTCTCAACTATGTTTATTATATGCATTCTTATGTGTTTTTATTTAGCCATGAGTAGATAAGTATCCACAACTTGGGGTTGTGGGAACCATTCTTAGTTGACTGGAAATAAACTAGTTTTCTTGCATTTCTATGATCGGGATTTTGCATGTATTATCTATTTCCCTTCATTTATATTGTTGTTTGGTGGTGGCCAACACCAAACCCTATCTACTATCACGATTCCAACCAAGGTAGTGACAAATGGGAAAAGGGAAGTAGATGACAGAATTCGATTGATATGTTCTCGTCTAGTCAACCAAACCTGACCAAGAGGAGATTAACTGAGACTATTGGTAACCGTTAGTTCGCACGCCATAGTGGCCGACCAAGCTCCATGGTGAAATTCAACCTTCACCTTTACAAAAGGGCTGGAAGAACCTAAGTTACCATCCTGCATGTGACTCACCAATTAATAGTTATGTATCAAGGGTAATCAAGTCGACGAACCATAGGGAACACAATTCCCAAGTTATTCCCAAAACTGAGTGTTTCCTTGCATTATAGTTAGTGTTTGTTTTAGTTTTTTTCTGAATCAACCCCCCTCCCTATTTAGTGATTGTACTCATAAATACTAGAAATGATTAGTAGTGAAGTATTGTAGTCAAACCCTGTATTCCCTGTGGATTCGACCCTAACTTCGGTTAGATTAATTACTGATAGCGACCGCTTTCTTATTGGAGCATGACTATCATAAAAAATTATGGCGCCATTGTCGAGGAATACAACTAGGTTCTTGACTTGATTTCACTATTAGTTAATTCAAGTATTAATTACTAGATTCTCTTGTATATTATTTTTGTTTGTTTTGTTTTGTTTTGTTTCTTTCTAGGACTTATATATATAAAGAGAGAGAGAGAGAGAAGATGTGCAGAGTGTGCCTGATCATAACATTAGCCTTCACGTATGCTCATGTACGAGGAGTTATATTATGAGGAGGACACTTGGTTTTTCGTTGATCAGATATGGGATTTTCAGCCCAACGCTCAATGGTTCAATCAAGACTAATGGCGCCAAGGTTAGGGAAACCAGAATTAAACTTATAGAAGAGAATATGCTTACAAAGATAGCCAAGGTGGTTATTATGAGAAAAACAGGGGGCCAAACATCTAGTGGCGTAGTAGAGATAGCTCCAGAAATAATCGTTATATACCACCACACCAACACGATGCAGGCACAAGAAACTCCAGAATTGAGAAGATGTTTAATCACCTGTTGAAGAAGGCTGAGACATGAGATGAGACTCTATGTGGAATGAGAGCAGAAATTACAAATATAAATGAAAAAATAGAGTCTCATTCTGTGGCTATTAAGCAGCTTCAGAAACAGTTTTGTCAGGTATCGACTCTACTTAAGCAGTATCACAGTGACACATTGCCTAGTGATACAGTGAAAAATTCTAAGGATGAAAGAAAATGTATGGAGATTACTAGTGGGTGTGGTAAGGATGGAGACGAGTGTGGCGTGGATGACGTAAATGAATCAATTGAAGAGTAAAAAGAGTACAAACCCATCCCAAGGCCTCCTCCCCCTTTTCCTCGAAGAATCAAGAAGAGAGAGGAGGAAAGCAAGGTCAAGCACTCTCTCTCCATGTTAAAACAGCTATCCATCAACACTCTTCTGATCGAGTCAGTGGAGAAGATGGCTACCATACCCTGCATAAGTAAAGACATGGATTTTGCAAGGGCACTATGTGATCTTGGTACTAGCACAAATCTAAAGTCCCTTACGCTCTACAAGAAACTTAGATTGTAAGCCTCTACTCCAAATATCAGGCAATATCTAGTACTCAGTTCCCTCATTCTCATACCACCACCCTTCGAGCATGATAGAAAGTTGGAAAAGAAATTAGGGGTCCAATTCATAAGTTCAAGGTGGAAGAAAAAGCAAACCTGTAGAGGAGCAAGGTTTGAGAAATTGATGAAGTTTGAGTAACCAAGAGGACTAAGTTGAGCCGTGACACTAAATCAGGCACTTCCTACGAGGCAAGCTGAGGTATAACCCCTTGTACATATTTTGATTTTGTATTGTACTTTGCGGACAAAGTACAATTCTTTCTAGGGAGTATGGGTAGTTATGGATTAGGGGTGAAGTCTGAGTAACCTTTATTCTATTACTATCCCTAATTTTGATCCCCAGGTTTTCTTGCCTGTGATATTTTTCCTCGTGGATATTTACTTCCTGTTCAACCGACATGTATAGGTAATGTAGATAATTTGTAGATATATAATAATTACTATCTTTTGGCATATATATAGTCTTTAAATTCTTTTTGTCTTGAAAATTTGGGTACCCTCAAAATTTTTGAGGTTGTGATTATTGATGCATTCATACATTTTTGAGTATTTGACAATGTTTTTTTTGATATTGTGAAGGTAAACTGAGACCGAAAGCATGACCTGTGAGTCTATACTTGATTGTGGGTGCAATTGCTATGTGTGTTGTGAGCTTATTTTGCTCCATTTATACATCATATATGGACACAAAACTTGCGTTATTACTCTAACATTGGTTTAGGTGATATGGTGGAGATGGAAAGGATCTTAGGCCCTTGTTCTTTGAGTAAACCACTTTTAGCCTAAATGACCCACCAAGTAAGTGAGTGAATCCCTTGTCCCAAATTTTTGAGCTTCTCATGCACTTATTCTTTCTTGATACTCTGCTGACTTAACCTTATTTAATGAAATACCTTGATATTGACCCTAGTCTATCCTTGAACATGTGAATCTTGATTGAGGCCAAAGGCCTAAGTTGAGGGTACCTGCAGTTGGTGGCCTTGTTTGAGGCATATATATTGTGTACTTCACCTGAGGCTAAATGCCTTAGTTGAGAGTGGCCCTTATTGTGGTAAAGTAATAATAATAAGGTAGTTAGTTGGGAAATTAAGAAAGAAATGAAAAAGCATGAACCTAGTGAAGAAAAAGAAGAAACGTGCCTTAAATTGAGAAAAAGTAGCAAAAAAATGAGTTTGAAATCAAGGTACTGCTGAAAAAGAGAAAGAAAGCACTTGAAGAAAGTTCAAAACAGGAGAATAAGGGTGGATTGATTTAAAAAGTGTTGGATTGTGAAAGTAAAAAGTGTTGGTAAAGATGGTTCAAGGATAGCTTTAGTCACTAACAACAACAACAACATTACCCCAATGCCTCAAAGGCTCCCGCTCATTGCGGGGTAAGGGGGAGTCGGATGTACGCAGCTTGACCCCTATGTTTAAAAACATAGCACGACTGTTTCTGGATGACCCATGATGAGCGTCGAAAGTTGCATTGACTAACTGCTACTTCATAATTGAAAGGAGCGCAGACAATTTAAAGAGTCATTTTGCTTTATTCCATCATACCCCAAAGCCAAAAAGTAGTGAATCTTTGGCTCCATCCAAGATTGATGGAAATTGATAGCTTTAGTCACTATTTGCCCAAAATACCTTACCAAAGCACCCTAAACCTATGTTACAAGCCTATAAGTCCTAAAGTGATCCAACTCCATTTTATCACCAAGCCAGAAAATGAGTATAGAGGCAAGCATATGATGTTAGTCAGTATGCTTGAATTTTCAATTGTGAGAGTGAGAATGCTTCCTTATTCTCTGAAATCTAAATGCTTTTGAGTGAGTATAAGGGACTTCTTTCTAGTGAAAGCATTTGCACTATATGAGTAGCATATGACTATACCAGCGATTGTGGACAATTGATGCTTCTTAGCTTGTCATAGTTGGATTACCAGGTATCTCATTATGCTCTTGTTTACTTAATAATCTTACATTCGTGTTTTGAAAATAGTAGTTAGGTATCTGAATTAAAGAAGTGATATATATGCCATTAGTATAGTTGCCATGTATTTCTCTTTGTCTGTGTAGATTGAGTCGTTGCTTGAGGACAAGCAACAATTCTAAGTTGAGGGTGTTGATGTGCTGTCAAAATACAGCACATCTGGTTCCTGAAATAAGGGATTTTATGAGTTCTTAAAGTGAATTTTTAGTGTTTTGATGTGTTTTTATGTTAATCTTGCAGAAAAGTTAGGTTGGCATAATTTTGAAGAAAAGTTGCAGATTTTGCCAAAGTATAGGCCTTACGAGCCAACCTACGAGTCATAGGATAGTGTCCTGGTAGGAATCGGAACCCAAAAATTAGAAATCTGCCAGGTGAAGGTCACTCCTACAAGTCATAAGATACACTACGACTCGTATAGGTGGACTCGTAGTAAGAATCATATATTCAAAATGTTGGACCAAAAACTGAAGACCAAGACTACGAGACAAACATATGAGTTAGAGCCTAAGCAATGACTCATACTATGGATCATACCAGTTCAATCCAAGATGCTAAGAATCTTAAACGAGAGCCCGACTACGATTTATAGGTCATGCTACGAGCCGTAATTGTGAGACTTATCAGCTGCCGGCTATCTTTTCTATATAAATTCTAGGGTTATTTTGTAAATACTATACATAGCTTCACTTAGGTTTTTGGGAGAGAGTTCGACCAGTAGACATTTCACAATTACATTTTGAAGCTTTTCTTAGGTTTTTAGGGTAGATTATTGTTCTCTCTTGGAAAACCCATTTTGAGGATTGCAAATATTGCCTTGTACTCATTGTTGATCAATCAAGATTGTCGGTTTGCAACTTGTGGTTCCTATCTCCTTCATGGTTATTGGTGAAACTCTCAACTATGTCCATTATATGCATTCTTGCGTGTTTTGCTTTAGCCATAAGTAGCTAAGCACTCACAACTTGGAGTTGCGGGAACCATGGGTAGTTGACTTGAAATAACCTAGTTTTCTTGCATTTCTATGATTGGGGTTTTGCATGTATTATCTATTTTCCTTCATTTTTATTGTTGTTTGGCGGTGGCCAACACCAAACCTTGCCTACTATCATGATTCCAACCAAGGTAGTGACGAATAGGAAAAGGAAAATAGATGATAAAATTTGATTGATGTGTTATCATCCAATCTCGGATGGAGCCAAAGATTCAGTATTTTTTGGCTTTGGGGTATGATGGAATAAAGCAAAATGGCTCTTTAAACTGTCTGTGCTTCTTGCAATTGTGAAGTAGCAGTTAGTCAATGCAACTTTCAGCACTCATTATGGGTCATCCGGAAACAGTCGCGCTATGTTTTTAAACATAGGGGTCAGGCTGCATATATCCGACCCCCCTTACCCCATAATGCGCGGGAGCCTTTGAGGCATTGGGGTAATGTTGTTGTTGTTGTTATCATCTAATCAACCAAACTTGAGTAAGGGGAGGTTGACTAAGACTATTAGTAACGGTAAGTTGGCATGCCATGGTGGCCGATGAAGTGCCATGGTGAAATTT
Organism: Solanum clarkiae; assembly: GCA_011800125.2. Classification (NCBI taxonomy): domain Eukaryota; kingdom Viridiplantae; phylum Streptophyta; class Magnoliopsida; order Solanales; family Solanaceae; genus Solanum; species Solanum clarkiae. The sequence goes on along the minus strand of JAABOM020082489.1, from coordinate 14,537 downwards.
GACCTTCACCTTCACAAGAAGGCTGGAAAAACCTAAGTTACTATCTTGCATGCGACTCACCAATTATAGTTATGTATCAGGTAATCAAGTCAACGAACCATGGGGAACACAATTCCCAAGAGTTCCCAAAAATTGTGTGTTTCCTTGCATTATAGTTAGTGTTTGTTTTTGAATCAAACTCTTCCCCCCCCCCCCCACAATTTAGAGATTGTAGTCATAAATACTAGAAATGATTAGTAGTGCAGTCTTGTAGTCAAGCCCTGTATTCCCTGTGGATTCGAACCTAACCTCGGTTAGGTTAATTACTGATAGCGACCGCTTTCTTATTGGAGCATGACCATCATCAGTCCACAGGCTAGTGGTGGGCATAGAGTTTTCTATGTTGTTCTAGATAGAGCTGAGCTAGAGGTCTCCGATGTCATCATCACAGGTATAATCGTAGTATGCCACTATTCGGCTTTAATTTTATTTGATCTAGGCTCTACTTATTCCTATGTGTCGACCTATTTTGCTTCTGATATTCATATTACATATGAGCTGCTTGCCAAACCTATTTGTGTTTCCACCCTGATAGGTGAATCTTTTGTGGTGAATCAGGTGTATCGGGGTTGTGTTGTGAGTTTTATGGGCAGGGATACTGTTGCTGATATGATACTTTTATATATCGTTACTTTTGATGTGATTTTTGCTATGGATTGGTTTTCACCTTATCATGCTATTCTTGACTGTCATTCTAAGACAGTGAGTGTATTTTCCCCTGACTTACCTCAGTTGATATAGACTGGAGCACCTAGCTCCTATCCTAAGGGCGTTATTTCTTATATACATGCTTGTCCGCGAATGGGGAAGTGGTGTTTGGCATATTTTTCTCATGTTTCGTTTGTCGCTCAGGAGCCTCTATTATTGGAGACTACCAGCATTGCTAGAGAGTATGGATGTATTTTTAATTGATTTACCTGGTGTTCCTCCAGATCCTAATATTGACTTTGCTACTGATGTGGAGTTGGGCACTAAGCCTATATTTATTGCTCCTTATCGAATGGCTCCGACTGATTTAAAGGAGTTGAAGGAACAGTTGGAAGATTTATTGAAAAAAGACTATTTGTCTGAGTGTATCTCCATATGCTGTTCTTATATTATTTGTGAAGAGGAAGGATGACACTATGTGTATGTGTAATAACTATCACCAGCTTAACAACATGACCATCTAGAACAAATATCCTTTACCTCATATTGATGATCTTTTTTACTAGTTGCAGGGTGCCTCAGCATTCTCCAAGATTGACTTGAGGTCCAATTATCATCAATTGAGAGTTCAGGAGTCTGACCTCCTAAAGACAGCTTTTTGGACCGGTTATGAGCATTATGAGTTCGTGGTTATGTCATTCGGGTTGACTAATGCCCCGACTTTTTTTAAGGAGTTGATTAACCGAGTGTTCAAGCCCTATTTATATATCTTTCTGATTGTGTTCATAGATGATATCTTAGTTTATTCTAAGAGTGAGGCAAATCATGTTCAGCATTTGAGGACCATACTCCAAACATTGAGGGAAGAGAAGTTGTATGCTAAGTTCTCAAAGTGCAAGTTTTGGCTTGAGTTTGTTGCATTTCTTGGCCATGTGGTGTCAAAAAAGGGTATTATGGTTGATCCAGCCAAGGTCGCAACTATTCGTGAGTGGGCTAGGCCTATTTCTGTGACTGAGATTTAGAGATTCCTTAGTTTAGCAAGGTATTATTGGTATTTTGTTCAAGGTTTCTCATCTATAGCAGCCCAGGAAAGCCAATGTGGTGGCATATGATTTGAGTTGGAGGGCTACTAGTATGGAGAGTTTGGCATTCTTGAGGGCTGAGGAGAGGCCCTTAGCCTTGGAGGTTCAGTTGCTTTGTAGACAGATGGTTCGTTTGGATACTTCTCCCCTCGGAATATTTTGGCCTTTGTAGAGGTTAGATTTTCCTTGTTCGATCAGATATGTGCTCATCAGTTTGAGGATCCTAGATTGTTCACAATTCGTGACAAGGTGTTGAGAGGTGAGGGCACAACGGCTATTATTGATTCAATGGTGTTGTGAGGGTGAATGTTAGAGTTTATGTGCCTAAAGTTGGGGATTTGGTGAGATTAATATTAGAGGAGACCTGTTGTGTTATATATTCCATTTATCCAGGTGTACCTAAGATGTGTCATGATCTTAAACGACATTACCGGTGGTTTGGCATGAGGAGAGACATAGCTGAGTTTGTGGCGAAGCGTTTGAATTGTCAATAGGTGAAGTATGAACATTACAAGCCAGCAGATCAATGCAAAGGATGCCCATTACCGAGGGAAAGTGGGAGAGTGTAACTATGGAATTTGTTACAGGTTTGCCCATGGCCTTGGGCAAGTTTGATTAAGTTTGTGTGGTTGTTAATCGATTGACCAACTCGGTAATTACCTGTTAAGACTGGCTATAGTACAGAGTAGTTGGATAGGTTATATATTTGGGAAATTGTCAGATTGCATGGTCTGCCGGTATCTATAGTATTAGATAGTGGTCTGTGTTCACTTCTAACTTTTGGCGGGCTCTACAACGTGGTTTGGGTACTAGAGTAGATTTGAATTCAGCTTTTCACCCTTAGACTGATGGTCAGTCAGAGCACACCATTTAGCTGTTAGAGGACATGCTTAGGGCCTTTTATTAATTTTGGGGCCCAATGGGACCAATACTTACCGTTGGCAGAGTTTGCATATGACAACAGTTACCGTTCCGACATCCAAGTGTCACCATTTGAGGCCTTGTGTGGCCAGAGGTGTAGATCACCCATTGGATGGTTTGATTCAAGTTTAGCGAAGGTATTGGGTGTTAATTTGCTTTAGGATACCATGGACCAAGTCTGACTAGTTCAGAGTAGGCTTTTGACTGCGAAGAGTCACCAGAAAAGTTATGTTAATAAGAGAGTTAGGCCTCTTGACTTCTTTGTTGGTGACAGTGTTTGGCTGAAATTTTCACCCATAAAAAGGTGTGATGAGATTTGGAAAGAGGGGCAAGCTTAGTCCCAAATTCATTGGGCCATTTAAGATTTTGAGGAGAGTTGGTGAGGTAGCCTATGAGTTGGCTTTAATATCGAGATTATTTTCTGCTCATCCTGTCTTTCATGTTTCTATGTTGTGCTGATACATTCTAGATGATTCCCATGTGATTTCTTATGGCTCTATTGAGTTGGGTCCATATTTTTCCTTTGAAGAGGAACCTATAACGATATTGGTAAAGCAGGTTCGGATATTGAGATCCAAAGATATACCTTATGTGAAGATTCAGTGGCGACACCATTCTATTGATGAGGCCACTTAGGAGTTAAAGTCTGCCATGCAAGCCAGATATCCCAGCCTATTTGAGGCTTTAGGTACTCCTCTTTTCTTTATGTTTGAGGACAAACATTTTTTTAGTGGTGAATGATGTAATGAATTGGTTGGTCATTTTTGGCCTTATCAGCAAAAATTATTGTTTTACCCTTTTGTAAGTTGCTTTGGTCCTACTTTGAACTATTTAAATGGTTAAAACTGAAATCCTGACTTTTAAAAGTTGAAAATAGGAGTTTTGGTCTTTTTGAAAGCTTAAGTTGTTGAAAAAGTGAGTTTTTGTGCCATTCTGAGTTTTGGAAGTCGTATTAGGGATCCATCGATTTCATTAGCTTCGGAATGTCAAAACTGAACTATAGGAAGTTGTAGAGCTGAATTTGGAGTTTAAATGAATTTTTTAGGCCAAAAGTTGTGATTTTAGTTGTTTCCAAAATCAAAGCTTGATTTCGGTCAACATTCAGCGTTCGAAATCTTGGATCGAAATTCCGACAGATCCAGTAGTTCTAGATGGTAAAGCTAACACAAAGAATGATCTCTTCACAATTTTTTGAGTTGTCAAGGTTACTTTTGGTATTTTAAATTTTTAACTAGTGTTATTGACTTTAATTGGTAAATATGGCTAGAAGACCTTAAAATTGATTTCTAATGATTTCGTTGAGTCGGGATCGCTATTTCTGGTAAGGATACATCTAAAGTTTGTGAAATTCTGATATCGGATGAGTTCTGAGTTCCTATTCCTAGTTGGTTAAACCTGTGATTTTTGCTAGTGCACAATTTCAGGTGCAAGGACATTTTCTTCTCTGCAATTTTGGAGGTACTAGGTGCTTTAAACTCCGCGTTCATGGGATAGGCTATGCGTTCACAGAGCACCTTTTATGTCTGGATAGTTTTAAAACGACCCCCCAAAAAAAAGTGTCTGAAAATATGCCTTGGAAGTGTCCGAAATCGTAATTTATATATATCTCAAAATTCGTACGCGATATCGAAAATTCGACTACTTATTCTTGTTCAGGGGGTCAAATTGAGTAGGAAATGGGTGAAACCCTAATTTAAGAGTAATCAATTAGCAATTTCAATTTTCGTAATTTTCCTTATCCAGAATCGATCTGCGGCAGCGCCGCGACGCGTAGTTGCCACAGACATGTGTTAATTTTTCCTCTGTGATAGGTTCGTGTCGCGAACTAGATATGGACCATTGTATTTTGTTGCCAGTGATTTTTAGTCCAGCCCAAGACTTTTTGGGTCTTGGGCCTAAGTATTCCTATGCGTGAAAATACCTATACTTAGCCTTATTTCACCCTCATATCATTCAGGACATTCTCAAATACACTCAAAAACACTTAGACAATATTCATCTCTAAATTTCAAGTCTCAAAACTCATCCGGATTCTAAGGTTATCATTCAAGCTTCAAGTCTCCATCTCCAAACTTCACCAAGCTATTCTCCAAAGGTAAGGTATGTGGGTTTCTTTCATAAGTTCCTTCACCCATGATGCCCAAGCTCCCTTTTACTTAAAATTGGATGATTTCAAGTTGATTTATTCATAGATCTTACTTATTATGAATTTCACTGCACACTATGTTGGGATTTTGGATGTGTGGTCACACCAGGAGTGTAAGATTAGAAATAAGAACATTTGGGAGAAGCTAGAGATGGCTCCTGTAAGATGAGGGAAGTGAGACTGCGACGGTTTGGACATGTGCAGAGAAGGAGTGTCGATGGTCTTATTAGGAGGTGCGAGACATTGGTTTTGGGAGTTACATGGAGAGGTAGAGGTAGGACGAAGAAGTACTGAGGGGAGGTTATCGGACAAGATATGGAAAAACTTGATCTCACTGAGGACATGACCTCAGATAAAAAAGAGTGGAGGTAGAGAATTAGAGTGGCAGGCTAATTTGTAGGGTTTAGGTGGATGCATGGCCTTGGGGTATAGTAGGGTTAGGTGGAGAATGTGTTTTTTATCATGTGTTCTCATTATCTATCGTATATGTGTTAGTTTTATCATATTTACATACTGCCATGTGCTATTCATTATTAGTCGCTTTTTTCGTTCCCTTCCCTTCCCTTTTTGTCATATCTAGTTCTTTCTGCTTATAGGTTTTGAGATGAGGGTTCCCAGGAAATAGCCTCTCTACTTCTATAAGGAAGTGGTAAGGTCTACATACACTCTACCCTCCCCAGAACCCACTTGTGAGATTTCACTGGGTATGTTGTTGTTGTTGTACTATGTTGGGGTTTCATGAAAGTATTGTTGGTTTAGCATGTTTTGAGCTATGAATCTAAGATCTATTTTGAGATTTGATGAAGGGTGTTCATGTATGTTGCTTGAGGGCGTTACCAAGTATCTATTGATGGTTTTACATTGAATTTTCTAGCATGATTTCACTCTTGAATTGCATGGTTTAACACTAGCACTACACACCTGCCAAGTGTTTGTTGAAATGTTCGGGTATGATTTTCTTGAGGGATTGAAGGTCCAATGCATGTTTTATGAGTTGAATGACTATATGAGGATGAAAGGAATGTAGTATATTATATTATCCCTATAGTGTTGGGAATTGACCAAGCCTCACTCGGGGGATTATAGGCCTGGGTAACCTTGTTGAGAGGTTTGTACCTCGATTATCTCGCTTAGGAGGTGGTAGGCCCATGCAACCATGTCGAGGGGTTTGTACCTTGATAACCACGTTGGGAGGTTTTTACTCCATCAACCATATTGGGGGGTTTATACCTCATCAACCTATTGAGTGGTTCGTACCTCATTCGCCTCTTCAAGGGGGTGGTAGGCCTTGGATATGCAGTATTGATGGTGTCTCCTTACACATGTATTTTTTTCTACATAAGCATGATTTTGCTCCACGCATCATTCATACATGTCATATTGTTATATGCTCATCCATTGCCTATGTTATGCGTTTTGCTTATGGTGCTTATCATTTGTTGCATTACATCCTACATACTTAGTACATTCAAATGTACTAACGCATAATCTATGCCTACATGATGTCACCATGTAGGAATCGGCACTCCACTTGATTATCCTCCTCCACGTGGCTAGTACGGCATCTCTGTAGCTCTTTGGTGAGTCCTCCATTTCGGGGATGATGTTTATAATCTCATACTGTGTCCTAAGACTATCTTTCTTTTATGTATATGTTGACTATGAGGGTGTGTTCGGTAGCTTATCTTGATCCCCACTAAGTATCCAAGTTGTAGAGGTGTTGTTGAACATGTTTTGTATTACGCTATTAGCTTTGACTCTCTCTTGACTCTTGATATTATGAGATGAAAGTTGTCCTTTAGCCCCGTTTATCCCTATTTACTATCTCTTCTGGTATTTTATTGCTTCCGCGATCAAAGATGTGTAATAATATGTTAAGAGACTTGCTTGGAGTCCCTTAGGATTCCCCACGCGCCGTGTCACGTTTAGGCCCTAAGCTTGGGTCATGAAAAGGTTTAAACTCAAGAAACACTATTTTTAATTCATTTTCAAACTTCTAAGCTTTTTGGGGGTGATTTTGAAGAAATTTTTGAGATTTTTGTTGGGTAAGTATTTCTAACACTAAGTTAATCATTCTACATGAGTTTTATCTGTATTTTATCCTTGCTTTTGTGAACTTAAACACTCGAAATTGGAGATTTTTTAGACTACGTTTTCTAAACTTTAACTATTGATTTTTCATCCAATTTAAGCTTGATTTTAATGGGATTTTCGCCCATGAACTCTATTTTTCGAGTAGAACATGATTCTGAAATCAATTTCCAATTGTGAGACTTTCAAATTTTAGCCCTTATTTTGACTATTTTGCCCCTAAGCCTAAATTATGCCAATATGGGTATCAAAATGATTCTTTTAATGAGTTGTAACTATTGTTAATAGTGGTTGATCGAATTGGCAGATTGATTTTAGGACATGAGTTGATTGAAAGTTTGTTTGAGTGTGATTTCGGCATCGAGGTAGGTTTGGCTAACCTTTTTGGGATTGGATTTGAGTTATTGAGCATGTTTATGTGATAATTGTGAGATATAGATTGAATTAGGAGTCGATAACATGATGTGATTGGAATTGATGAGGTTATTTTTGTTTATGCCAAGTATGGAACAAATGATGATCCTATTGATTAATTGGGATGAAATCATGTGTTTTGAAATAATTGGGATATCTTTATGATAATATGAGTCTTGAAATAGTTCTTGGTTAATGTTGTGACTAATTGATGATGAGTGTGATCAGTTTAAGAGTTAAAAGCCCATTTGGGGTACTTGTGGAGCTTGTTTCAATAACATCTGGTTATTTGTGAGTTACTGATGAGATGAGATGTGATATAGTCATATAATGTTAATACTCCATAGTTGCATTGGTATGCACATATCTTATATTGACTACTTGCATTGGTATGCAAAAATCTTATGCTTCATTATTGCATTGTTATGCATATATCTTATACAAGATTGGTACATTGGTATGCATAGATCTTATTTTCGATTGGGTTTAATTGATATGCACACATGTTATATATAATTAATTGCATTGGTATGCACACATTTGATACACGATTGGATGCATTGATATGCATATTCCTCATTACATTGCATCATTTGAGATATTATGATTCGTGTTAAGTCATTGGTTATGGCCTTCGACGCCTTGAGATATATCTGATTATAGCCAACGATGCCTTTTATATATTTTAGTACATGGACTACGACACTCCTAGGTTCTATCTTGTATCTTCGGCTCGATAATTGTATATATCGGCCCTGCAATGATAGTGATTTCACCTTATACATGGCCTACGACACCATTGCATTAACGCATAGCATTGCATCGCATCATTGGCTTGGGTTACCATCTATAATTGCCATTATTCATGACTTTATTGTATTGTGTACTAACCCTTTTGATGCATATGATAGGATTCTTCGTTATTGCATACTTGTTCGATTTCCCTTGTCTAGTCGGTTGAACCTACTAGGTATAGTTTAGTGTACTCACCCCTACTTTGTTTCCTCTCTGCAAATTGTGAATAGGGTTTACGAAAGGATAGTTGATCAATCCATCAGAGTATTATCGATACCATCCAGATCAAATGGTGAGGCTCAAACTTCGAGTCGCCATTGATCTTTGGATCCTCTCTCTCTGACTATGTATTAGATATTATGAGACAGTATTGTATTCGTTTTTGAGACAGTTGCATTTACTCTTCAGTACCATTTTAGATGCTCTTGTAATCATGACTCCAGGTTTTGAGAGATTTCTTATATCTTTAGAGTTTGTTTCCGCTATATTTGTCTTTTTTAAGTTGCGATCTATTTTGGGTTGTGACAGAAATTATGATTTCATTGCTTTCAGAATAATCATCATGGTCTTTCGTGAAACACCAAGTCATAAGAATAGTCCATCTATTTTTCTTTCATCATAGTGTGGATAGACATTCCCACCTTAACATCATATCATAACATTTGGGATTTCATCACCTCTTTATCATAGCATCATTATAGCTTTCACAACGTCATCATTGTCATAATATCATCGTCATCATTGATTAAAACATGTTTTCCATAGTTAAGATGATAAGCATAAAAATTTGTAGTTTTGTCATAGGAGGCTAGTGCTAAGTGTGGGTCCATAGACATTTGAGTCAAAATTATGCAAGTGAATAGGATTCATAGAGAAAACATGCAATTAAATTATTAAGAAAGGAGCCCACGTTACATGATTAGGACTTAATCATGCATAATTGGAAATCACATATTATATCTTGAAAATCATATACACCATGAAATTCATCATAATTCATGTATTATTAGTCATAGTCATCATATAGGAATCATAATCCATGCATTAGGAATAATAACTTAAAAGCCATAAGAAATCATCATGAAATTTAGTAAAAAGGGAAGGTTTTTGAATGGGCTTCATGGATGAAACTAATCCATGAATGAAGCCATACACACCTCAAGTAGAATCCTTATAATTGAAAAAAATGTGGAAATCCTTAGTCAAACCTTCAAGCTTTAGCTTTAATGGAACCCTTGACTTACAGAGAGAATTATTGAGAACCCTTGAGAGAAATTTGGGAATTAAAGGCTTTGAGTGAGTTAGGAATAGGTCTTTATAAAGGTTAGGTCGGTTAGGGTAGCCAAAATGACGTAGTTTAAGACTTAGATGGATTGGAAAAGTCAAAAAAGACTCTTCATTAAGAACGGTTGGAGTCGTCCATTAAACACCTTGTACGGGTTGTGGATCAACTTACAACTTGTATTTTGCCGCATAGTCTGGGTGTCACAAAAGTTGAGCTACGAGAATTGTAGCTTCTGATCCACGAACATGCAGCACGGCTCGTGAATGAACTTACGGTCTGTATAACCCTTCGTTGTGAGACCCTAGACTTAGACAAATATTTGGTTCCTCAGGGCCTATGAGACCTATTGCCGAGCCGTGGTTATTTATATGAGCCATCTGATAACTCGTAAGTCAACTTTAAGAATTTTTTCAATTTTCCAATTTCACTGAGCATTTTCCACGAGTGCACCTATGACTCTTGGATGCATCTACGGGCTGTAGAGTTGTCGTAGAATTGACCTGTCAACAAAAATCTTAACTATCAATTTCGCAAGCCTTTAAACATGAGGGAGTATTAGAGTGCATATGCATCATAATCAAAAACTCTTAACATATCAGTGACCATGTTCAGAGCTTCTTCGACCTCTTGGCATCCACGAAGAGCATAAAATCGATTGGTCTTTTAGGCACCTTGAGCATGACCCTTTTGTCCTTGGGGCCTTGTGCTGCCATTCATAAAATCGTTGACATGATGGCCAGGCTTCTAACAAGTGAAGCAAGCATTGAACCTAACTAGACATTCTCTTTTATGAGGCCTTCCGCACTTAGGGCAACTTGGAATTTGGGGCTTCAGACCGACCCCTTTATCCTTTGTAGTCTGGGGAGGAGGAGTGCGAGTGGATCCTTGTCCACTTTGCCTTTGGCCACCTTCAAATTTGTGACCACCACCTCTTTGGTGAGAGTAGCCCTCACCATCAATTTGAGCCATCTTGGACTCCCTTGCCCTTTCTCAGAGCTTCTCCTCTTCAATCGGCTCCACGTACACCATCAAGTGGGAAATGTTCATCTCCTTGACCAACATGACCGCCGTACATTCTGTTGAGACCAACTCGGAGATCTGAAAATAAACATGCTCATGCGAGCCCTTGGATCCACGACCATAAAGGGAGTATACGTTGATAGCTTAGTGAATTTAAGGGAACACTCCCTCATACTCATGATCCCTTGCTTAAGATTGATAAACTCTTGGACCTTTACCTCCCTAAGCGCAATTCAAAAGAATCGTCCAAGAAAGCACACTCGAATTCTTCCCAACTAATAGGACCCACTTCTTTGCTCCGCTCATCTACCCATCATTCTTACCAAATCTTGGAGACTCCTTTGAGTTGGTAGGCTACCAACTCAGCTTTCTTTGCTGATGGAATGCTATCACCAGAACTACCAAGTAAGACTCCTCAATGAAGTCACGAGGGTCCTCATTGTCTTAGACCCATTGAATTTCGACGGGTTCATCCACATGAAGTCACGTACCCAAGCAGCCAAAGTAGGCACTTAGAGAGGTATGGCTATCTTCCGATTGTATTGGTTTTCCAATGTTTGGATTAATAAGGTAAAGGAGACTCGAAACTCCGCATAAGACACTCCATTATCTTGTTGGAGTGGAGGAACTTATTTTTTGAGAGTGCCTTGTTGATAGGGAGCTCTGGTGGCATTATTTAGAAACAAGGAAAAGGCCATAATTAGTTAATGAAAAATCTTATTAAACTTTAAGGAACGACATGAAAAAGAAAGAAGGGAAGACTTTCCTTAACCGTCTCATAGCCTCTCACTCAAGATTGTAGTACGCTTCACAACATTGAATGAGACTTTATGCTACGGGGTATGAATGGACATCCGAGGAACATTTTAAAACCTTGTGCTCTAATACCAAGTTTGTAATGACCCGAACTAGGGGCCTAGTCATCACAAAATGAATGAGATATCCAAAGGCACCTCACCAAAGCCAACTCAAGCATCTTAAGCATTCATCGGCATTTAATAGATACATTTGCATAAAATGAGGGAAAAAGGACTATGGGCCATTTTAAGCAATGAAGCAACATTAAAAACTATTAAAAATAACTAATATTCATTGTCCATAAGCATACCAACTACTACATCGATTGATTGAATAGGTAACGGTCGATTTTTATCAAATAGAAAAGAATCCATAATTATGCAACATAGAAAGTAAACGCCTCAAAAGGGCTATAAATACATCATCTCAAAAGTAAATACAAAATAGAGTGTAATAATTGTATAGTCCCGGACTAAAGGCTCACGAATAATAATGCTAGTCTTGAACGTTGAGTACCAGCCATGAGCCGGTGGAGGAGTGCTTATCCATATAGATGGTTAAATCATCTAGATAAAATATGTGTTAGTACATTGAAATGTACTAAGTATGTGAGATACAATGCATGTATGAAATTATAATGCCATCATTCATGATATAACATATAAGTATGTATGAGATAAAAGATCTATAAGTGAGCTTAACTATCCACAAGGAATATGACTCAATATGAATAAGAATGAATGCATGAGAAAGCACATGTAATGGAAACATATCATGAAATCATAGAGTTGTGGGAGTAGACCATAACCGACGTATAAGACCATGTGAGATATTACATGGAATACAATGAACTCCTTCCATGAGAAAAAGGACAATGAACTTCTTTCATTAGAAGGGGAATCTACTTGCCAAGGTAGATGTCGCAATTGCATCTTTCATAACATATGGGCTTACGTGGATCCACTAGTCTAGCCTATAAGGACTCCTATGGTGGCACATAGTTAGGAATATTGAGATTTAGCTTTAAATGGACATGCTTCAACTAATGTAAAGAGTCCCAATCTCAAGTTCGCTCAGTGCTAAGTCATCCCACGGAATCTTTAAAGCATAACTTAGAATCATAAGTAGCAAATCATAAGAGTATCTCAAACTTAGGAACCAACAAGTGAGGATTGTCCTTTTATCCTAGGGACTTATCTTAACATCTTTAGGGAAATTGTCAATATTATTATATCTCTAAAGAATAATTTTAAATCCCTTCTTTAATATCCTAATCATCTTCATAAATCATACAAACTTTTACTTGAAAACTGGGTGGGCTAGGCTTTTTAAATGGAACAATCATAAAATATCATAAGACATAAGGAAGTTATCTCTTTAAGGACCATCGAAAATGCCTATCCTTCACCATTATCGAAGTTCGTCATGGGGTCATCATCAATAGCTCAAAACACGCATATATACTTACTAAAATAGTTGTGGGATATCAAGAGTGGCATTTAATAACATAAATATTATGAAATCATCACAAGGATGCATAATAACTTAAGGAAATTAAAGAAAAGGTAAAATACTTAAAAGGGAACTTTATGGGTGGAAGGATACCCATAAACTCACTTACCTTAGGGAAACTCAAGAGAGTTAAACCTTGAAGCCTTGGGAATATTCTTGGAAACTCTAGTTCTTGCCTTGCCCTATTCTGGAGAGAGTTCTGCCTTAGAAATTCTAGAGTGGAAGAATGAGGGATTGAGCAAGGGACTTAGGGCTTTAAGGTTGGAACGTGGTCCCTTTTCTAATCTCAAAATAACATAGTTTAGGAATAGAACGGACAAAAATGACAAAACTATCTCTTATTAAAACTGTCGGTTCAACCTACAGAAAGGAAGAAAATGACAAAACTGCCTTCATTAAAACTGTCAGATTCAAACTACAAAGCCTCATTTACAGGCCATAGGTCAATCTACGGTCCATAAGTCCCGTTCATTTGTAACACATCTGAAATCCTTAAAACTGACTTTTTGTTCGACCCAAACAATGAAATTGTCTTACGAGTTTTGTAATATCTTACAGGTCATGGTTGGACTCATAGAGTCCTCCCACACTTAGTCATTTTTCTTATTTTTCTTGGCTATTCCACGAAGCTCCCTACGAGTCGTACTTTGTTTAATGGGCCATCTAGTAACACATAGGTCACCTTTGAGCAAACTCCAAATTTCTTTCATGTCTGATAGTCTCACTCACGACCCTACCTACGAAATTTAATATGTTCTACGGGCCATAACTTGGTCCGAGGATTACCCCACACTTGGATACTTTTCCCTTTCCTAAAGTTTCGTGTTTAAGGACCAATCCTATGGGTCGTATGTACACCTATAGGTCGTAAGTCACCCTCGTGAACCAGACTTCAGGTCATTTCAGGCCAACTTTTCTGTACTCAAGGGTTTTAAATTATGGGTCGTTACATGCATTGATCATATGTTTTACTTATGCATTATTTTATGTTTTATCGTATGTGTATCTCATTATGGTCTTGCACTTCATGCTTATATTCCATGTTGCTTATGTTACTTTATGAATTGCTCACACACTTAGTACATTCAAAGTACTAACACAAATTTCTTTGCCTACACTATATCACAATGTAAGGATGGATGATTACACTACTTCTCATCCCTCTTATGGCAAGATTTTGGGGTTTTGATAAAAGACTGATTAGTGAATCCTCATGTTTCGAATGTGACCTTATCACCTTAATTTGATTGTATTTTTGTTTTCATTGTTATTTTGAGATTGTTTCTTTTCTTAATTTTATTGTCACAACCAAAGCCTAGGGCCTAGACGTGACACGACGAATGGGAGCCCAAAGGGACCCAAACAAGCCTCTTAGCATACCAATCACACATCCTTGGTCGCGGAAGTAAAGTAAACAGCAATAAGAGATATAATAAAAAAAGAGAAGCGGGACTAAGGGAAAACTTGATATTCATAAAAACATAAAGAGTCAAGCTCATAGCATTAGTACATCATAATATCCAATAACACCTTTAACATGGAATGGAGCAGAGGATAAGAAACTCTTTGGGCTCACCCTAATAATAATAAGTGTTCAATATAAAGAAGTCTGAAAATAGCAAGAATAAGGTAGATAGTGTCCTCGGACTTGAGGACTCACCAAAGCTTATCTCCAAAGTATCGACTAGCCACATGGAGGATGATCAAATGGTGCTCCAGTCCCTACATGGTAATATCATGTAGGCATAGAGTATGCGTTAGTACATTTGAATGTACTAAGTATGTA
>JAABOM020082479.1:0-31448 GCA_011800125.2 Solanum clarkiae | reverse complement strand
TTATTATTATTATTATTATTATTATTATTATTATTATTATTATTATTATTATTATTATTATTATTATTATCTTATCCCTCTTTTAACAAATGGACGACCATACTTGCATTACTGGGAACAAGATGTAATGCATAAAAATAATTTTGTTTGTCACCTCCAATTAGATCATTACATTATCCACCACTAAAAATCATATTTGTCCTCAAACATAGGGTAAAAGAAAGTACTTGAAGCTTCAAAAAGATGTGAATATTTGGTACGCATGTCAGACTCTGTCTCCTAAGTTGCCTCCTCCACAGGACGATGTCGCCACTGAATGTTAACTGAAGCGATTTCCTTAGTTTGTGTCTACAAACCTGTCTATCAAGAATGGCTATTGGCTGCTCGTCATACATTAAATCTGGACCCAACTCTATGTCATCATAAGAAATAATATGAGATTTGTCCGGTATGTATTTTTGAAGCATGGGGACATGGAATACTAGATGGATAACTGACAATCTAGGTGGTAAAGACAACTCATAAGCTACCTCACCTATGCTTCTCAGAATCTCAAATGGGCCAATAAACCTCGGGCTAAGCTTACCTTTTCTTCCAAACCTCATCACACCTTTCATGGGTGAAACCTTCAACCACACATGATCTCCTACCATAAATTCCAAAGGACGAACTCTTTTGTCAACATAGCTCTTTTGCCGACTCTGGGCTACTAACAGTCGACTCTGAATCAGGCATGCTCACTCTATAGCATCTCTAAGCAAATCAATGCCTAATGCATCAATGGCGACCGAGTCAATCAATCCAATAGGTGATCGGCACCTACGCCCGTACAATGCCTCAAATGATGCCATCTGAATGCTAGAGTGATAATTATTATTATTTGCAAACTCCGCTAAAGGCAAGTGTTGATCCCACCGAGCACCAAAATCAATCATACAGCATCAATTATATTCTTAATTATATGGGATGTCAAAGCATCAATTGATAAGTAGAGACTACTAATCATTGTTATATTAGTTATCTGGTATAGTTGGGTGGTACTTTATTGTTTACTATATTAGTGATTATTTATTATTGTTGAGTCTTAGTTTAGGCTTAGGCTAGTGATGACCTATACCTACGTTGTTCAGGATTGATGGATTATTGTATATGCTTCTAGTGTGACTTGAGAATCACAGATACTTGTAGACCGAATTAGCAAACTTAGGTTCGGTAGAGTAATGCCTTGATTATACCCTATGCACTAATAGTGCAAGCCTATGTCGGGTCCATAGCTTGTGGTTAAGTCAAAAGCATGGTTTGTGTTGAAGTCCAGAGCATAGCCTGGGTTATATAGCCTGAGTTGGACTCCAAAGCATAACCTGCTTGATGTCTAGCGCGTAGCCTAAGTTGGAGTCTATAGCGTATCTTGAGTTAAAGTCTAGTGTGTAGCCTATGATGGAGCCGAAGACATAGCTTGATGCCTGAAGTCCAGTCCATAACTTGTGTTAAAGCCCAGGTGTACTCTGATTTATAGTACAGACCATGGGGTTCTATCAAAGACTAGATGATTCTGGTAGAATTACGATTGCACATACAGGACTTGATTACATATATTTGGCTATCTGGTATGCGGGTGTACCTGTTGGGCTTATGAGGGCCTAACTAGCGTATAAGATTAGGGTAGATAGTGTCTTACACTCACGCACCTACCTATCCTGTATTATTCTATTTTAGTACTGCTCGATTTTGCTCTATATCATTGGCATGGCATTTCAGCCTGGTGATTCTATTAGAGTTGTGGTTATGTGTACATATTCAGGTTATAAGCTTAATTCAGACTTGACACCTTGAACCTTACACCTATTTACCCTTCATTGTGTATGGGTGTACCTCCTGGGCTTATGGGGGCCCGATTGGCATATAGGCATAGATAGTAGAGTCTTACACCCATGTACATCACAACACCCTCGCTAAGATCAGGCTAATAAGTAGTTATCTGCATACTTACCTAGTTCCTGTGATTAATCTCTCGCAGAGTTACATTCTATCTTATCCCTACCTTATTTACTATTCTTGCTCAGTCAGCCTATGATGCTTATTCAGTATCGTATGCTTGGTACTCATGCCTACCTTTTACATCCCTTTCATGATACAAGTCCACGCATGAGCCAGCAACGTTGATTTCTCCAATGATAGCTGTCATATTTGAAGACTAGTGATGAGAATTGGACGTACTTGGATCCTTCTTGTCTTCTTCTATATTAGTAGGTGTCTTTTGTGATTCAAGACTCGTTGTGTATATTAGTTTAGTTCTATATACATAGAGAGAGTGAGAGAGAGTTATGTTTGTAATGTCACCAGTACAGAGCTATTAACATGATACATCACATTAGGACAAAGAGGGAGAGTTGTATTACATTCCAGTGTGATGTATCATGTCTGTCACAGTTCTGTACAGGTGACTTTCAGGTCTTAGGAGTATGTTTGTAGTGTTATGTGTGTGTGTGTGTGTATATATATATATATATATATGGATATAGTATTAGTTTGGTTTTATCTCAGCTGTTCATTAGACTATTTATGTTGTACCCATTACAAGTAGTTTTGGGCCAGGTTTAGGCTTGCCTATCGAGTGTTAAGGTAGGCTCTATCATGACTTGTAAGGTCAGACCGTGACGTATTACCAATCAGATATGGATATGTTGGTAAACTTTACCAACAAACTAAAAATAGATTGGTGTGTTACCAACTGCTTCTAACATGTTAGTAATTTAGAAACTATAATTTTCATCTGTTGGTAAAAAATTTCAATCGATTGAATATTTTGGCAAATTTACCAATAAAAAGTAATCTGTTATTAATTTACTAACACATTTGTAATTGATTGGTCAAATTAGTAACAAATCCTATCGTTGGTAAATGATTGATTGATAATTCGTTGGTAATCAGTTAATAAACTATACTCTATTTTTTATCATGTTTACCAATCGATATATACTTTACTGGTAATGTTACCAACAAAAGTTGTGTGTTAGTAATATTAATGGTGGTAATCCATTGGTAGAAAGTTCCCAAATTAGGCACCATGTTTTCCCCCAAATTTACCAACCAAGTTATTTAATTAGTAACATTTTAGTTGGTAATCTATAAGAAATTTGTTATAAAATTCTAAAAATCACTTCGGTTACAAATTTGTTAGTAATTTGTTGCCGATATACTAACTAATTTGAGTTGTTAGTAAAATTTATTGGCAACTCGAAAATTCTTTGTAGTGTGCTTCTCATTATATAGAGAAATACATACGTCCATTATAAGATTTTTTTTCTTTTTCCTTTTCTCCTTTTAATATGTGTTTAGTATGAAAGAAAATATTTTCATTTTTTTAAAATATTTTTCAAAAAAAAGTGAGTGGTCTTAAATCGAGGGAGAGAGGTCAAACTTTGCCCTTTGTGTTAAGGTCAGGAGTCGGGATCGGAAGGTGGATCCTATGTCTACACTTATACTGGGTGGTTAGGTTTAAGTAAAGTTCTGAAAAATATTTTTCTCATTTAAGGAAGTTTTGATCCCCCACCCCTCCAATTTACTTTATGTATGGAAGTCACTTGTTTTTATAAAATTTAAAGAAAAATAAATCTATTTGAAAAATATTTTCAAAATATTTAATCCAATAAATGTGAAAAAATTAAAAAAATATTTAATTAAGATATTTTTCTTCATAACAAATACATTTTTAAGAAGTATACTCTTTAGAAGTTTCAACACTCTTACATATATTAAGGAGAATGGGTTGATAACCATGGGTCACCCATATTCTATGATGGATAATATGAGTTGATCCATATTTAGACCACTTTTAGATAATTGCATAACCGACTCATTTCAAAATGGGTTAATGAGCGGATACCTATAAATTAAACTCATTTTGCTACTCTCTTGTACGTACACACACATGTATGAGGAAGAGTGTAATGCCCCATATGTTAAAGGATTGTATTATGGAAAATAAGTGCAGGTCTAGTTTTTGGTATGGTGTAGTATGAGTTCCATCTATGGACTGTGGTTGGATTTACGAGTCATAGAAGGGCCTTGTGGATGAGACGGAGACTTAGTGGAAATTTAAAATTTGGGATTGGATGTACGAGGGCTCATTATGGACTGTAAAAGTATCTAAAAGACGAAAATTAGGCTCGTGAGTAGGCACCAGAGATGGGTAACATTTGAGGTTCAAGAATTGTTTCTACGACCCAACTGGATGAGTTTTCCTTTGATGTACAAGTCATACATTAGTCTCAGGGATTGGATAGTGAGGGGTGAGAATTTTACTAAGTATGGATGTCATGTACGAGAGGACTTACGATTAGTAAATGGAACTACGGGCCATAATCGGAGATTCATAGATTGAGCTCTAGGTTTTTAGGTTTCTAAATAGGACAAGACTCCTATTCATCAGTCGTAGATAGGTCTACAATCTGTAGACCATGGTCATAGTTTCCTCGATAATTTTTAATGAAGGGTATTTCTAATTTTTTTTCTTGTATCCTAAGTTATAAGCTACATCATTTTGACTCCTAAAATTGCCAATATCAGACTAAAACTAACCCAATCTCGCTTATTCCAAATCCTGCTCCCAAATCATACTAGGTCTTAGAACTCTCAATTTCTCTCAAGGATTCTTGACGGCTTTGGGCTAGGGTTTCTAGATTTTCTTCCCCAAACTCGGATTTTCATCTATAGATTTTGTCCAAGGTATGTGAGTTTCATTCATGGTTACTTTCCACCCACGAAGCCCAAGTAATTTAACTTATTATCTTAGATTCAAGCTATGAAGCTTTAATGAGTTTTGTGATATTACTTTAAATACATGTATTCTAGTTTTATCTATTTTCATAAGATGTATTTTGCTATGAATCGATATTTCATTATGAGTAGTGGATGATTTATAAGGTTCTTTATAACAAGCTACCTAGAGTTTTGAAGTTCATGGTGAATTATTTTGTGAGTCATCTTAATTGATGAATTTTGTGATATTTATGCAATCTCCATTGTGTTATATATTTTAAAGTTTAAATGCTTGAACCCACCTAGTTTGAGTCTATGTTCGAATGAAGTAAGTTATGAATGATAACAGTTTTACAACCAAATATTTATGGAAGTTATAAGTTTAATAATGAAAGCCCTTTTTATGATTAAATGAATGATTGGTAAAAGTTTTCTCACCTAGATGATGGATTCTCTATGTGATAAGGGAAATTCTCACATTTTGAATCGTTAAGGTTCATGAGCTACTCTATGATTTTATTAATGCTAGTGAAATTAATATTTATGAATGATTACTTTAATATATTTCTATTTCATGGGACTTGACTTAGCATTGAATGAGGCTTGGGGTGGGGACTCAACCTAAGAGGTCCCTAGTAGAAGCTCCTAGTCTCATAATTATATTGGCACCATAGGTTGTCTTTTTACACTAGGCTAGTGGATCCACATATGCCCTAAAGTTAAAGTTAAAGAATGATTTGATGGAGTTATGTCTGGCAAGTAGTCTCTTCTTCCAATGTAGAAGGGTATGTTGGATTCCATGTTATAGCTCGCATGGTCTTAGTATCAGTTATAGTTCTTTCATACATATTTATGATTCCCTACGATGTTTATGATTTTTCAATTGTGATTTAAATGCATTGATCATCCATCCAGCATCTTATCTTATTCTTCACTATAATATTAATATTGCTTATTATGATATGTATAGCTTTCTTCCACTGTATGGCATCTCACATAGTACATTTTAAGTACTAACACATACTCTATACTTACATTTCTAACAATGCGGGAACAGGTGATGTTCCTCCTCTCTACACTCATGGTAAATTTGAGTTGTTAATTGAAGACCTTATTGGTGAATCCTCATACTTTGGGGATGAACCTATTTCCACTAGCTTATTATATTTGGATTTTGAGACTCTTATTTTGTATTTCATTTGAGAGTGGGATTTGGCCATGTCTTTGCCATACTTAGAGGTATTGTTGGACACATATGTGATGCTACTCTATTTTCTTGCTAGCATTATATACTGGATCCCTTAGTCTTATTTCCCCTTAGTGTGCACTTTATATTTATTTTCCTAACCTATGAATGCTTGAATGAATGGTAAGAGACTTTTTTAGGGTCTCTCAAGGTCCTCATTCTCCGTGTTACACCGAGGGCCTAGCCTGGGTTATGAAAAATTTGATATCAAAGCATGGTCTATTTTGAATTTTCCTAGGGATTCCAATGTACTATGTCAAGTAGAATTTTGTTTAGGAGTGTGAAGCATGCCACATCTATGAACAGGAAGCTATAAGGCATTTTAGGAACTTTTACTTCTTTTATGATTTCAGATGATTTCATGTTGTGCCTTAGAATTTTCATAAGACTTCTTCTATCTAACAAATCGTTGCTTTTTACTTTTGAGAAAATGTCTCCAAGAAGAGCGCCTGTGCTAAGAGAGGTTGATCTAAATGAGGTCCAAGATCTTTGGTACATTAAGCTCCCCATAAGGAGGTGGTCACCCATGCGGAGTTCCAGAATTATCACTACATTGGCTCAATGTGTGACCAACCAAGGTGCTGCTCCTCCTCAATTGCCTACTCTGACTATAAGGATCCGAGGCTTCGAGAGGATGAATCCAGCTGAATTCCATGGCTCTAAGGTGGATGAATACCCTCAAGAGTTCATTGATGAGGTTTACAAAATTGTGGCAATTATAGGTGTGTCTCCAAATAAAAAGGTCGAGCTTCAAGCCTATTCAAAGTTGTGGCTAAGGTATGGTATGACCGATGGGTGGTGGAGAGAGGTAAAGATGTAGGTCTCATTGAGCGGAAGGGATTCAAGAGTACCTTCCCAGCTCAATTCTTTCTATTGGAGCTAAGAGATGCCAAAATTCAACAGTTCATCAACCTTCTCCAAGGAACATGAGTGTGAAGGAGTATACCCTCAAATTCACCATGTTGTCGAGGTATGCACCTTTCATTGTTGCCGATCCAACGCAAAAAATGAGAAAGTTCATTTCCGATATCTCAAGTTTGGTGTCCAAAGAATGTAAGATAGCCATGATAGTCAAGTAGATGGATATCTCTAGACATATGACCTATGCAGAACAAATAGAGGATGAAAAGATAAGGGAGAAGTCTAGGGATTTCAAGAAAGCCTGAGTTGATGGTGATGGCTTCTCCAACCAAAGGTCCAGAAGTGGTGGTAGTAGAAGGATTCAAGGTGGGCAAAGGCACATTGGACAAGGTCCAACCAACGCTCTTCATCAAGAATTCAACAAGGACAAAGGAAAAAAGCCTAGGGTTCAAGGAGGTGGTCCAAGTGCTCAAACTTATCCCACTTACAAGAAGTATAGGAGGTTAGATAAAAAGGAATGTTTGGCCGGCTTCGATGCATTCTTCACGTATGGCATACTCAATCATCATGACAAGGATTTTATATTGTGTGCGGTGCTAGTCCCCAAGGATAAGGGGTTCAAGGTGGACAAATAAAGGTGGTGATCAATGCACAAATTGGTTTTATGCTCTCCATTCAGGGCAAGAAGTTAAGGAGACTCTAGATGTTGTTACCGACATGTTAAAGGTTTTTACTTTAGATGTATATGCATTATTGGATTTGAATGCCAATTTATCTTTTTTCATACCTTTTCTTTCAAATAGGTTTAACATATGTCTCGAAGTCTTATTGGAACCTTTTTCAATTTGTACCCTCGATGGTGAGTCAATTGTAGCAAAAAGTATCTATCGAGATTGTCCCGTATCGATTTTACATAAAAGTCATCCCTTGTGGTCTTTTTTAACTTAATATGGTTGATTTTGACATCATTTTTAGTTTGAATAGGTTGCATGCATCTCATGCCTCCATAGATTGTAGAACTTGTAAAGTCAAATTCCAATTCCCTAATGAGTCTATCCTTGAGTGGGAGAGAAGCAATTCAGTATGTAAAAATCAATTCATTTCTTACCTTAAATCCCTTAAGATGATTTTAAGGGGTATGCCTATCATATTATAAGGGTTAGGGACGTCAATTTTGAGATCCCTTCTCTTGAGTCGGCTCCCATTGTTAATGAGTTCTCCAATGATCTTCCCAATAACCTATCTGGTATTCCTCTTGAAAGAGAAATAGACTTTAGTATAGATCTTCTTTATGATACCAAACCTATTTTAATTTCCCCATATCGTATAGCCCGACACAACTGAAAGAGTTGAATGAAAAATTTAAGGATTTGTTGGAAAATGATTTAATTAGGCCAAGTAGATCTCCATAGGGTACTCCCTATTTTGTAAGGAAGAAGAATGTCTTGCTTCGAATATGTATCGATGACTGGAAATTGAACAATGTTATCATAAAGAACAAGTATCCAATTTCAAGGATAGATGACTTGTTTGCCCAATCACAAAGGGCTAGTCATTTTGTCCAAGATCGATCTATGGTCTGGCTCTCATCAATCTAGGGTAAGGGAATATGACATTCCAAAGATGACTTTCTAGATGGTGTATGATCACTTTGAGTTTTTAATCATGTCTTTTGGGTTGACAAATGCTCTGGCAGTGTTCATGGATTTAGTTAACCAAATCTTTAAGCCTTATCTTGACATTTTTGTGGTGGTGTTCATTGACATCTTGGTTTGCTCTCGAGCGAGGAAGAACATAAGAACCATTTTATCATACCCCGGAAGGGTACCCGTCATGTGGCTGGCACTCAAAGACTATTGCTAGCCCCTAAGCAAATCACTTAGCCTCATCACATTAATTTAATCACAATTTAACAGTTGAGATATCAATAATTCAAGAAATACTTATTGGAATGTAATAACTATTCGATAATCAAAGGCCAAAGGGCAAACCATTTATCAATCAACTAAGTAAGACTAGCATGAGAGAAACCAACAAAAAATATAATCCAATCACAACTCAACAATCTAGTCTATAAAGTGATGTGTCACCAAAACAAGGCACTTTTGATACTTTAAACTTAGAGTTTTATATGTTCTCAAAGTCATGTTAGTAGGTTTGATGTGTTTTGTGTTGAGTTTGCAGGATTTCAGGAATTGGGATGTTTTTGGGACAATGTAGGTGGATTGCAAAATTTAAAGGTTTCACGAGGCTTTTTATGGGATGTGGTGCATTCCACGAGCTGTAGATGGATTTTGTGACATAGATTCAACGAAAAACTAATTTTTAGAGGCTGAAGATACGTGTTACTAGATGGACCATAGACCATTCGATGGCCCATATACTTGTTAATGTTCTGAAGATCAAAAAATACACATAAGTGTTGAATCATTACCAAACGAAGGCTCCCACAAATCGTATACTAGTTCATTCCTGGAGGTTCAGAGATTTTGAAGATTTTCTAAAAGTTATCATATGAAACCTATTAAGGGTCGTAAGTCAGAAGACAGTCTATGGGATTAGTTCATGTGTGGAAGATAGATTTTTTGTAGTGTAGTATATGAAGGCTAATCACGGGCCATGATTTCATCTATGGCCTGTAACTATGCTCATCTGATTTCCCGATTCTAGTTTTCCTATTTTGTTAAGGATTTGGTTTCCACTTATTATAAATAGGTTGTTAGTTTTCTTTAGACAGAGAAAGCAATTAGAACATCCAAAACTTGTTACTTGAGATTATTACTTTGTTCTTATAGATTACTTTTGCCATTACTTTTGAGTTATAACATTGTGAATTTCATGAAGATTTCAGATTTTGTGTTCTTTAATTCATAATTGTAGGTATTTAATTATGCTATTCCCTAACATGATTCTTTCATCTACAACAAACATGAGTAGTTAAATCCATAACTAGGATTATAGAAACCATGAAGAACTAACAAAGTAAAAATCAGATAATTCATAATCCTTGGAAATTGAGCATGCATGTATTATTATCTCTTTGTTTTGATTGTCTTTTAACGGTGGCCAACATTAGAACTCAGACAGTTGTTACTTACTGGATCAAGGGGTAATGAATAGGAAAAGAGATAGAACAACAGGATTCAATGTAATTACACTCATCTAATTAATCTAAACGGATCAAGGGATGGTTGTATTGGGACAAGGTACGGGTTAGTAATGCAACACCTAGGGGATGGATCAAATCACATGGTGAAATTTACCTAACACCTGGATCAAAGGGTAGGTGAACATAACTTACTATTTTTGCATGCCACACACTAGAAAAGGTTACGATAATTTAGCTAGACTGATCTAGGAACATGGGAAATACTATACCTTAGTTACTTTTCTTACTGATATAACAACACTTGCTAGTTAAGGTTTATTTATTGTATTTTATCAACCCTTCCCCCTTTTTAGGAAATAAGTCGATTAATTCATTCTAATTGGTTTTAATTACTCTAAGTCTAGACTTATTCCTCATGGAATCGACCCTAACTATTGTTAGGTTCTATATTTGAATAATGGCCACTTATACCTTAATTGGGAGGTGTGGTTTGGGCATGATCAAATTTTGGGGCCATTATCAGGGAATACGACTATTAGATTGGTTTTAATTAGGTGATTTGTAAGTTAATCCTTATTTTATTTATTTTATATTTTTGTTGTTTTTGTTTTCTTTCAGCACACAGGTGTAGTATATGTCCAGTACTCGTAGTCGAGGCATTTCCTTGACTTCATTTAATATCCAGAAGACAATACGAAGAATGGCCCAGGACAATGCAAATAATGTTACAAACCTTGCACATAATCTGAAGAACGATGACCCACCACTACTTGAGGATCTGAATCCACCCCCACAAGGCCAACAAGCCACTGCTAATGCATGGAATCCATACAGACTTGACCCTATGATAGTGGATATCACCAGAGCTATTATGTTGCCTCCTTTACCATAGGATACTAAGTTTATTGTATCTAGTTGGTTGTTACAGATGATGTAAAGTAGAAGGTTGTTCATGGGCTTACCATTAGAGGATCATCATAACCATCTACACAATATTACTTTCATCTGCAAGAGCATGATGAGAAATAAAAATTTATCTATGGATATCATTGGGCTCTGTGTCTTTCCATTATCTCTCACATGCGAAGTGATAGTATGGTTAGCCAAGCTTCTCCAGAGTTCTATTGCTACTTGGCTGAAATACAAAAAGCCTTTTTAGAGAGGTATTTTCCCAAATCAAAGAAGTTGAAGTTGAAGCTGAAGGATCAGATAAACAACTTCAAGCAATTGCCTGGTGATTCGATTAAGTACTACATAGGAACGGTTCATAAAGTTCTTGAGAAGTGTTCTAGACCACAGGATAGTTGATGATTTTTTAGTGGAAATCTTTTATCCGGTACTAGATGATAATTGCAAAGAAGTTGTTGACATCATAATGGGAGGATCATTCTTGTATTACACTTTTTTGGTTGTTATTGAGTGACTAGAGAAGGTAGACAAGACAAATCGTGCATATGGAACAACGGACAAGTCAACGACTAAGAGCTCTTTTACAGTGAGTATGAATCCAAAACAGGCCAAGATCAATGAAGATGTGATGCAAGAATTGTTAGGATTACTACTTATGTGAGTTTATTGATGAAGAAAACTCAAAAGCAGGTGAATGTACTTAGTCACCATGTGCACCCATGTATGATGAGCCATATTAAGAGGAGCATACTTGCTTTGTGACTGATCTGATGGGGGGCTTTTGGACAATTGCCTAAGGGTTCAATCAGGACTATTAGCGCTGCAATAGACAAGCAGTTTGGCTTGGGAGCCCCTACATCAACTATAATATGGATGTTGATGACAGATAAGACTGTGAAAAAGCCTATGTGGATACTTTATGACGTGTTAGTCTGAGTTGAGAATTTCATATTCCTTTCAAACTTCATGATACTTGATTGTGAAGTTGTCTTTGATGTCCCAATCATCTTGGGAAGACACTTCCTAGCCACTGGGCAAGCACTAGTAGATATGGAGTTGGTTTAAGTCAAGTTTAGATTAAATGATGAAGAAGTTGTCTTCAATGTCTTCAAGTCTATGAAGAGACCTGATGATCTGAAAGTGGTCTCTGTTAATGAGTGTATTGATGAAGTGCAATCGGAGGTATCAATTGAGGAAAGACTAGGTGTTGACACTCTTGAGATTGTGTTGATGAAATTTGAGAGTGATGACATCCCAAACTATGATGATACGATTAAGGAACTTAGAGTGCATAATTATCAAAAGCACCAACTCAAGCTTGAGTTATATTTGAAGAATCATGAGTCCTCACCGACTCGACCATCCATTGAGGAGCCACCAGTGCTAGAATTGAAGGCTCTTCTAGCCCATCTGAGGTATGTGTTTTTGGGTACTAACAATACTTTGCCTGTTATTATTGCTGCAGATCTTAATGACGAATAGGTGGAGGCATTATATTGGTAATCCAGTGATTCAAAAAGGTTATTGGATGGACTATTGCAGATATCACTGGTATCCCACCTGGCATATGCGCTTACAAGATTCAACTGGTTAAGGATTATCAGTCTAGTATTGACACCAAAGATGTCTCAACCCACTGATGCAAGAGGTTGTGCTCAAATAAACCATTAAGTTGTTGGAGACAGGTGTGATATATTCAACTGCTAGAATGGGTGAGTCCGGTCCAATGTGTTCAAAAGAAGGGAGGTATCACTGTGGTCCAAAATGATAGAAATGAGTTTATTCTCATGAGGCCAGTCATAGGTTAGAGGATTTGCACGGATTATCATAAGCTCAATTCATTGATTGAGAAAGATCACTTCCCTATGCCATTCATGGACCAGATGCGAGATCGCTTGGTAAGTAAAGGTTGGTGCTTTTTGCTTGATGGTTATTCGGGGTACAAATAGATTTTTATCACTCTAGAGGACCAAGAGAAGACAACCTTTACATGTCCCTATGGCACCCTTGCATTTAAAAGGATGACATTCAGATTATGTAATAAATCGATAACATTCTAGAGATGCATGATGTCTATCTTTTAGATATGGTGGAGGACACTATTGAGGTGTTTATGGATGACTTCAGTGTGGCTGGAGATTCATTAAAAGATTGCTTGACGTATTTGCAGATATGCTTCAGAGATGTGAAGAATCTCATCTTGTGCTGAATTAGAAATGATGTCACTTCATAGTAAAAAAAGGTATTGTGTTGGGACATGAATCTCCATTAAAGGTATTGAGGTTAATAGAGTCAAAGTTGAGGTGATTGAGAAGCTTCCTCCACCTATCTCTTAATGGTGTGAGAAGTTTCTTAAGACATGCAGGCTTCTACAGACGCTTCATAAAGGACTTCTCAAAATTTCATATCCTTTGTGCAAGCTACTTGAGAAAGATGCTAAGTTCGTGCTTGATGATACATGTTTGAAAGCATTTGAAGGGTTGAAGCAGAGGTTGATATCGACGCCTATTATAATTGCTCCAAATTGTATTCATCCCTTCGAGATTATGTGTGATGAAAATAGGGTTGCACTTGGTGTGGTATTGGTACAGCATAGAGAGAAGATTTTACATCTTATTTACTATGCCTGTAAAGCCCTAAAATGCAGCATAGTAAAACTATACTGTCACTGAGCAGGAGTTACTTGCAGTGGTCTTTGCATTCGAGAAGTTTAGATTATATCGTTTGGGGACCAAAGTCATTATACATACTAACCACTTAGCATTAAGGTATCTGATGGAAAAGAAGTACATAAAACTAAGATTGATTCGATGGGTAATTCTTCTTCAAGAGTTTGACTTTGGGGTGATTGATAGAAAGAGAACAAAAAATCAGGTTGCAGACCACCTATCCAAGCATAAGGACGAGGCCATGGAAAAGTCAATGATGAGGTGGATATTGATGATTCGTTCCATAATGAGAGAGTGTTAGTAGCATCTCATGATTTGATACCATGGTTCACGGATTATGCTAACTACTTAGTTAGTGATGTTGTGCCACCAGAATTGACTTGTCACCCACGATAAGTTTAATGCCTGATGTGAGAAAGTTTTTTTGGGATGATTTGTATTTGTTTCATGTCTTTCCAGATGGGATTATTCATCATTGTGTTCTTGAGGTAGATATGATGAGCATTTTGGAGGCTTGCCATTCATCCCTGGTCAGTGGGCATCATAGTGAAATCCAGACATCACACAAGATCTTGCAGTGTGGCTACTATTGGCTAACCATCCACCAAGATGCCCATGACTATGCTAAAGCTTCTGACAGATGCTAGAGAGAAGGTGGTGTTTCCCGCAAGTATGATCTCCCCCTATTCCTATTATGGTGATCGAGTTGTTTGATATTTGGGGGATAGACTTCATGAGGTTGTTCATCAGTTATTATAGGAACAAGTATATTTTGGGTTTATGTGGACTATGTCACAAAATGGCTGGAAGTAGTGATGCTTCCCAATAATGAAGGTAAAGTGCTACAACATTCCTAAAAATAAACATCTTATCTAGCTTTGTAGCTCCTTGGGCAATCATTAGCGATGGAGGTTCACATTTTTGCAATAGATTGTTCGGAGCTCTTATTGAAAAATATGGGGTGAATCATAGAATGACAATGCCTTACCATCCATAGACAAGTGGGTAGGTTGAGGTGTCTAATAGGGAGATTAAACAGATTCTATCCAAACTATGAATGCAATCTGGACAGATTGTTTGCAGAAGCTTATGGATGCATTATGGGCGTATCAGACAACATACAAGACTCCCACAGGTATGTATCCTTACGAACTTGTTTTTAGTAAAGCTTGTCACTTACATATAAAGCGTACGCATAAGGAGATGTAGACACTTAAGAAGCTAAATTTGGATTTGAGTGATGATGCAAACCCAAGGCTGAGCCAACTTAATGAACTTGATGAGTTTCGTCTGAGGACATTTGAGAGTGAAGCCTGTACGAGCAAAGGATGAAGCTGTAGCATGATCATTGAGCTGAGCATTGTCAGTTTGCACCAGGAGACTTGGTTTTGCTTTATAACTCAAGGTTGAAGTTGCTTCCTGGAAAAATCAAGTCTAAATAGGTAGGACCTTTCAGAGTTAGTAATGTTTTCGACCATGGGGTTGTTGAGTCGGAAGAAGAATGGCACAAAGTTCATATGGACAAAGGATCAAGCCATACTTTGACAATGCTGAGGAGGTATTGACAGTGGAAGCATGGACACTTGGTGAAAACTAAGTAACCAAATTGTCTAAGTTGTGCCACGACAATAAATCAGGCACTACTTGGGAGGCAACCAAAGATATTAGCTATAATCCTTATGTATTTTTGTTAGTTTTGCTTTTTGGACTCATAGGTAGTTCAATTTACATGTTTTGATTGTAATTTTGGACACATAGACTGGTAAATCACAGGGTAATAGTTTGTTTGGCTGAGAATGTGCAGGAACAGGGTTATGGCAACAAACCAGTGCAAAAAAGGGAGAAAATTTGGATCTACCATTGGTTCCGTGGGTCGCGGTGTGACACCACGACCCATATACTGACTTGTACAACTATTTCCAGTAATAAAAAAATTGTGCACTCTAGTCCACGAGCCAACTTTACGATCTATAGATACAACTACAGGCCGTGAATGGGGTTCGTGGACTCCAGGTAAGATTCTACAATTTTGCTAAGTGATGGGGGCACTTACGGACCCAACCTATGAGTTGTAGGACATTGTATGACTTGTATAAGGCATTGTAGTAGCCAAGTCCTTGAAAATAGGATTTTGAAACCACAAGACCAGGTCTTACAGGCCATAGAAAGTCTTAGTGCCCGTAATTAGGGTTTTTGGGAATCAGAATCAAACTTAAACACAACTCAGTCAGTTGAATAAAAGAGAGGTAAAATTAACTACCCCTCATTTACATCATATTTTCAAAACATACCCTAACCCTACCCTCCATTCGCAAATTCCAATCACTCTTCCCAGTACCACAATATTTTTCAGCCACTTTTCGATGACAGACACACTATTCTGGCATATCTAAGGCATCCATTTTCTTGATTTT
Source organism: Solanum clarkiae (assembly GCA_011800125.2). Taxonomy (NCBI): domain Eukaryota; kingdom Viridiplantae; phylum Streptophyta; class Magnoliopsida; order Solanales; family Solanaceae; genus Solanum; species Solanum clarkiae. Next base: position 15,479 of record JAABOM020082479.1, on the reverse strand, counting down.
TCTTGCTAGCTCTCAGCCTTTGTCTCATATTTCGGTATGTACTCCTCTTGATATTTCATTTTCGTTGGAAAATTTGTGTTATTGGTGTGAGATACTAGTGAGGTTGGAAGTATGATTTCTTGCCCTAGTTTTTGGTGTTGCCTGAGAATTGAGTTTCTTGTCCAATCATCACTGTGTGATTATGCATATTATCTTATGAACAAGTAAATTGATGTGTTTATCATTGTTTAGAGTTATGCATTCCCTATTCGTCCGAGTCATATGGATTATCTTGTTAAAATAAATAACGTAGTGCATGATTGAACAGCAAGATGATAAAATTGAGTAAATTGGCCATGAAACATGTGCATTATTATGAGTACATTAGTCTGAAATTGTGTAATCACGTGTCATCTGAATTGTACTAAATTATCTTGCTAGATTTGAATAAGTAGTTGCGGCGCTTGAATGATGACATGAGCAATTATTGACCAAATAGTGATAGTCTGATGTTGCATATATTTGAACAAATTGATGAATGAAGGGTAGGGTGGTGAATTATTTAGTTTTAGGTAAGCTTGTTGGTAATATGTGTATGCATGAGTTTCGATTGAACGGGAATACATAGAATGTATATTTAATGTGTTTGAATTGGTTTGGGTGCCATTGTTTCTATGTTATTTAAATTTGTGTACCCTGTTGCTATGACCTAGTCATTATGCTTGAAAAATTCATTAAATTGTAACTTGACTGGGGCTTAGCTGAATTTGTAGTGCTTGTTGACAAGTGGAATCGAATAGTAGGCTTAGAACACTCAGGTTGTTGTTTTTCAACAGCACGAGGGTCTTCTATGGCCCATGAATTAGTCCACAGACTGTAGTTGTCCCTTGTAAGTAGATACCAGTAACTTGGTTTTTCTAAGATGTTACCAGACGAACCTAGTTACGAGTTATATTCATACTATGGCCCGTAAACAGGGTTCATAGATTTCATACCTGCAAGACGTGATTTCTGATGTTGTAACAATAACCTAATCTATGACTCATCCTTCCTGCTACAGGTTGTGACTAGAATCGTATGTACACTACTAGTAGCTAAAGTTACTATGTCATCTTTTCTATGAAGGCCTTCTACGGCCCATAGTCCACCCTACGGCCCATAAGTGAGCCTTGATAGGTCCTTCTGTGAACATTTTTGTTTTGGTGCTTTCAGGTACTATGGCTCCCCATCCTAAGAAAGATGAGATATTTATACTGCAGACCCGACTACATGATGAGCCTACAAACACCAAGGCTAGTCCTCAGGCTAGTGGATCCTTCGAGGTGCTCAACATCTAGCCAGATGAGGGTGTTGAGCGATGACACACTAGGGAAGCATCTAGACAGATAGTCCTATCCCAGACATAGGCCATAGTTGCTCATCCTCCTAAGTCTAACGAGGAAGGTTCCCAGTAGAGCAGCTCGATACAAATGGCAGACACCCATGAGAGGTCTCGATCAGGATCCGAATATGGAGATGACTCCAGTTTAGGAGAAGAGTCAGGATCTAAGTTTGCTGAGTCTACCCCAACACCAGCACCTCCAATTGTGTTGATGAGTCGATGGTGTGTCCAGGGCATACAAAACATATATAATGAAGATGTTCTGCAGGATGATAGGGATCGATAGGCCTGCACTATTTTTAGGAGCCTTGGATCGTTACATTTAGATTTGACAATGCTCCTATGCTCTGGGACACCATGACACGGTTCCACTTGGATTGGTTAGCAGTCGCATAAGGGAAGTACTTCCCAACTGTAGTTTGAGAGTTCTATGTATCTTATAATGCTACCATCATTCAGACGACCCCAAAGAAGGGGAACCCTTTACATAGCCCCACATACATAGACGATGGTGCATGAAGTCCCCGTTGATCTATCCAAGGCCACCATCTAGAGATTACTATTTGGTCTCGAGTACTAGGCCCCTATGACCATAAAAGAATACGATTATAGGCTGGGGTAGACCAAGGATTGAGGGTTGATAAGTGATGCAGACCGGAAGGTCATTCTAATGAGGTGGATCACAGATCACATAGTTGAGTAGGGCTAGGACCCTAATTGGAAATCTAGTTTTGCCGGCAAGTTTTGGTGGACTATTGTACATACACAAAATTGGCCTACATAGGTGGATAGTACATTGATGTTGGACCACATTGTTCTGGTTGCCAGCACCATTGTTGGCTATGATATAGATTTTTCTTGTTGTATAGCAAAGGAGATATCCGAGCGGGCATTGAAGAGGTCCACATTGATTCCATTCCTATGCTAGATTCACAAACTATGCATAGAGGCGAGGGTGGATATCCTACCTAATATGGACATGATTACCGATGTTTAGAGGACTCAAGATGCCAGCCTGATAAAGGATTATGAGAATCTTATGGCTATTCGATGAGCATCGGATCTATGTGTAGATGTTCACCAAAGCACCACAGCCTGAGCCTACTTCCTCCACTACTGTTGCTCCAGACACTAAGGGTCCCCCATAAATGGATACTGAGAGAGAGATAGGGCCCACTACTACTGTACCAGAGGCCATACCTATATGTCCTCCCTCTACAGGCACAATATACATGTCTGCGGAGTCAATTTAGACTCTAGTATAGCGAAAGGTTCCTTCTGAGTCTCAGTTTACTCAGTTGTTGCAGTAGATATGACCTTGGATTTGCAAGGCCATAAAAAGTCTAAGACGTGCACACAAGCACATTTTATGGCCATTATTGGGGAGAGACTTGCAGCATTTCATGGCCATGTTGATGCATTCAAAAGGCGAGTAGAGCAAAGATGATCGACCCAAACTCCTAATTTTACAGCCATCCGGATAGAAATCTAGTAGCTTCACCCTAAGATGAGGGAAGCATCATCCACACCTTTGGTGATTCCCATTACTGTCGATACTTCTGAGATGGTGGACCTATTTGTTGATGATCCTCCAATTCGTGCTTTAGGGAAGTGGCTTTGTCTTGATTCTGATGATCTGAATGTTTCCAAATGAGAGGCTACGAGGATGGAGGGTGAGTATTTTAAGGCTGCTAGACGAGCCTCCATTGTAGATGAGTTAGAGCAGCAAGCACGAGAGCAGGAGTTAATGAGGGGTGTTAGACCCTCCAAACATGATGCCACAACTGAGGAGACCAACCAACACACTGAAGGTTGTTATATATACACAGAGACTGGCGCTTAAGTGCCCAAATATGTTCCTTTTTGACCCTAATGTCATATTTAAATTTATTTTGTTGCATTCAGGACAATGCGAATATTTTTTGATGGAGTGTGGGCAGTTATAAATCTTAGTGAAGTTTGAGTAATCAAGGCCTATATCTATTCTATTTTTTGAGTCCGCAGGGTTTTCTTCCCTGTGCTCTTTCCCTGAGGACATTTATCTGTTGAACCGACACATTTAGAATGTGTAAGTAGTAGTAGTAGTAGTAGCAGCAGCAGCAGCATATTGTACTGATATATGTGGCATATGTTAGTTTTTGTTGAACAATGAATACCTACCTGTTAGGTAGTTTTGATGACAACCATGTTGAATCAGTGACTGACAGTATTTCTTCTGACAGGTTAGGACTTAATTGTAGTAAAAAGCATGATCTGAGAGTCTAGGTTGATAGAGTATTCAGTTCCAAGTACCTGTAAGTTTATTGTATGATTCTTATATTGTGTTTCAATTCAGAACTTTCCCTGTTATTCTGACTAAGACTATAGGTTGGTTAGAAAAGGATCATAGGCCATTGTTCATGTTAGTCCACATAGCCTTAAAAAAAACCAAACAAATATTTTATGTATCCCTTGATCTTGATGTTTGAGCCTTACATGTACCCTTTTCTTTGTATATACTTGAGTAATCAAGCCTTTTGTCTATGTAATCCTGAAATCAGCCCTGGTCCCTCCTTGAATATTGTGCACCTCGACTCTGGATAAAATCCTAAGTTGAGGATGGCTACCAAAAGTGGCATTGGTTAATAGGTTGGATATTGTGCACCTCAACTCAGGCCAAAAGCCTAAACTAAAGGTAGTTGTTGCAAGGAAATCACACCAAACAAGGAAGGAAGCATAGTGATCTAATAAAAAAAAGAAAAATCTGAAGTGGGTGTTAGAAAAGAAATAGATGCCTAAACTATGAGCTAAAATCAAAAGAATTAAAAAAAAAAGGCACTAAGTTGAAAATTCGAATAAGGCACCCGAAAGTGTTTGAAATAGAAAAAGGGGATTTATGAGTTGAAGAATTTCAGTGTTGGTAGCAAAAGTGCAAATTAGAGCAGAGTCAAGGAGGGCGATTAGTCACTATATTCAAAAAATATCATGCCAAAGCCCCTAAGCCTATGCTACAAGCTTAGAAAGTCCTATGGTGATCCTGAGTAAACTAGCCAGATGTCTTAGTCATGAGTAAAGAGGCAAGCTTATGGTATTTTACACAGAGTTTGAATATCTGTTGTAAGGGCCGGAGTTTGTAACGATCTTGAGTATTGAATTTTAAACATATCATTCTGAGTAAAATTTAGGACTTCTTTTTGTGAGGGCACTTGAATTACATTGATTGGCCCTGGGCTATTTCGCTGATTGTTGCTTATCTATGTTGCCTTGTTTTTCATAGTTGTGCTATCAAACATTGGTCTGCATAAGTTAGTTTGATAACTTTCTTGTATACATGCTGATGAGTTTGACTGGGTATCTGCGATTGATTGACAAAGAATGTATGCTATGAGACTGAAGTCTGTGATATGTTGTATTGCTTATACAGATTGAGCTCATCGCTTGAGGACAAGCAATAATTTTAAGTTAAGTGTATTGATGTGCCACCAAAATATGATACTTTTGATGCTTTAAACTTAGAATTTTGTTATGTTCTCAAAGTGATGTTAGTAGGTTTGATGTGTTCTTTATGTCGATTTTGCAGGATTTCAGGAATCAGGATGTTTTTGGGCTAAGTTAGGCGTATTGTAGAATTTAGAGATTTCATGAGGCTTTCTACGGGTCATGGTGCATTCCATGAGTTGTAGATAGGTTTCATGAGATAGATCTAGTTAAAGACTAATTTTTAAAGTTGAAGATGTGTGTTACCAAACAGGTCGTACACCACTCAACAGCACATATACTTGTTTGTGTTCTGAAGATCAGAAAAGATACATAAGTGTTGAACCGTTACCAGACGAAGGCTCCCACAGGTCGTAAGTGAGGTGATGGATCTTATATTAGTTTATGCCTAGAGGATCAGAGATGTTGAAGATTTTCGGAAGAGTTATCTGATGAAACCTCTTACGGACTGAATGTTGAAGATAGATTTTTAGCAATACAGTCTACAAAGGCCAGTCATGGTCTATGATTTCATGTACTGCTCGTAACTATGCTCATCTGATTTCCTGATTCCATTTTTCCTAATTCGTTTAAGATTTGGTTTCCACTTATTATAAATAGATTTTTAGGTTATTTATTATAAAGAGAGCAGTTAGAATGTCCAAAACGTATTACTTAAGATTATTACTTTGTTCTTGTCGATTGCTTTTGACATTACTTTCGAGTTATAACATTGTGAATTTTGTGAATATTTTGGATTTTGTTCTTCAATTCATCATTGTAAGTATTTAATTATGTGATCTCCTAACATGCTTCTTTCATCTACGATGAACATGAGTAGCTAAATCCACAAATAGTGTTGTACGAACCATGAAGAACTAACAAGTAAAAATTCAATAATTCGTAATTCTTGAAAAATGTGCACGCATGTATTATATTGTGGCCAACGTTAGAGCTCACCTAATTCTTACTTACTGGATTTAAGGGTAATGAATAGAAAAAGAGATAAAATAATAGGATTCGACGTGATTAAACTCGTCTAATCAACTTGAATGGATCAAGGGATGTTTGTACTAGGACAAGGTAAGGGTTAGTAACATAACACCTCGGGGATTGATCAAATCATGTAGTGAGATTTGCCTAATGCCTGGATCAAACGGTTAGGTGAACATAACTTATCAATTATGTATGCTACATAGTAGAAAAGGTTATGATTATCTGGCTATACTAAGTTAAGAATTCATGGGGAATATGATACCTTAATTACTTCTCTTACTGATTTGACAACACATGCACTTGACTGTTTGATTCTAGTTTAGGTTTATTTATTGCATTTTATCAAACCTCCCATGGGAAATAAGTCGATTAATTCATTCTAATTGATTTTAATTACTCTAAAGTCTAGACTTTATTCTTCGTGGAATTGACTCAAACCATTATTATGTTCTATATTTGAACAACAACCACTTATACCTTAATTGGTAGGTGTACTTGAGGCGTGATCATGAAGCCTCAAAATCATCTAACTAAATGGTGTCAATGACAAGTCTATGGCTACCTCAAAATAGAATAAAATAAGTCTAAACTAAAAGCTAGAATAGAAACATGATATCCTTCGAAAGTAGGGGAGGACTCACTAATCAGTTGAATGCAAATGGGTCCTCAACAGGGCATCTAGTTATGACTGCATACCTATCTCGTCATCATGAAAAAATGCAAGCCAAAATGGACATTAGTACATGGAATATACGAGTATGTAAAATGGCAGAAAAAAACATGTAAAGGTAGAATAACATTAACTTAAGTAACTCAAAAGTAGGAAACTCAATCATCATGTAAAGTGTCTAATGTAAGGTTACAGTTTAGACAATGACCACTTATATACCATCTAATCCAATCCACTCAAAGTGCTATCAAAACCTATACGGGAGGTTCTCTAACTAACAACCATCACCTATGAGCCAATATTGATACAACAAAGTGATGTCATTACCACATCCATTCAATACATTCCTAGGGTAAAGGACATCCCATCAGTTGATCCACAATCAATAATATCAAGTCCCCTTTTTGGGACAATAGGGAAACATCCAATTTTGAGATTCAATCCTCTTCTATGCTAGCTACGTAGTTATTGAGTTCAAGTTAAATTTACTCTTACTCAATTCGGTACTTAATACTCCTTCCAAGACTCAACATACTCTTAAGACATCAACCCTATAGTAAACTTATTTTATTGGACATTTTTCAACTCAATTCATCATATCAACAATCAACTCTTTGGTTAGAAACATTCTTTTAGGATTTAGCTCTTGACTCATAAAGAATCTCTATCATGCATCATTCTAACTCACAGTATTCAGGAAGCAAAAGTAGAGTTAAAGCATTTCGGAATTCTATAGACTCTTTAGGCTCAAATCATACTCATGTATACCCATTTAAGTGTAATATGTAAAATAACAACTATTCATTTTAGGGTTCATGTAGAAAAGTAAAATTATCTATTTCAAGTATTTGATTCATAGAAACAGTAATTCATGCAAGATTATATAGGAATACATTAAGATTTAATAAAAACCTTTAATTCATTCGCAACTCCATCAATTCAGGTTATGGGGCATATGGAAGAACATAATCCATATTCTAGTTAGCTTTACATATCTGGAAGTTTTGAGTCTTGGAATAGATTGAAAAAACTCATAAGATACTCTTGAAACCCTAGCTTTTATCCCCTTAAAACCTTTCTCTAAGTTGAAGAATGTGTTTTAGTGTAAAAGAGTTGAATAGATATGCTTACAGACTTGTTTAGGTGTAAAATGTCAAGTTAAGGCTTTGAAAGGGTGGGAAAAGAGCGAAATAACCCTTCTTGAAATGTTGTCATAGTCATCCATGGGTCAGTCTACAGCTCCTACAAACTTCCACGGTCCATAGAAACCCATATGCAGACATATGGGAAAATTTTGGGGTCTCTGGATCCGTTCCACGAGCCCACATCACGGACTGTAAAAACATCTATAACCCGCAATTAGGGGATCAAAAATGGACTTTCAGAAGTTGTTACACAAGTTAACAGGATGGGATGTCATTCAAAACATGGTTTGTAAGTCAGTTCGTAGTTTTACTCTACTTTGGTAGTCCGTAATAAGACGGTCATAGCTTTTTACTCTAAACTCCAAATGAGATGAAATCAGTGGCTTTAGAAAGATAATTCAAAGACCTTTCATTTATTATTTCATAGGACACTAATTCTTTGTGTGCTAAAAGTTATGGTCACTTAAAGTTGACCCTTTATAATCTAACAAGAGAAACTTAATTGATAGTACAGTTTTGAACTCAGCTAAGTTCTAGAGGTCTCTTATGACCCTAATCGCCTTCACATATATAAGAATGGGGCTTGAAACATAGGTTTAGGTGAGAATAGATTTCTGGGGTGTCATAATATCTCCCCCTTAGGATCATTCCTCCTCGAATGATGAGTAACTAGGAGATCTATCAAGCATGAATACCATCAAGAACTCAAATACTCGAATACTCATACTCCAAAAATCAAATTTAACTTAGGATTCAGAATTAAAAGATTATTTCTATCATCATTATTAGGAATTAATATAATTAAAGACATTGCATACTCAAATACTTATAGACTCAAGAGGGGCATCAACTCATAGATAAGAACACAACTCAATAATAAAGAACTAACTTAGAGAATAGGAGTGAATTATTACCATCAATTGCATCATAAGAAGGCATTAATAGGTGAGGGTATCTTGCCTTCATATCCTCTTCAGCTTCCCGTGTGACCTCTTTAATGAATCGACTTTTCCTCAACATTTTTACAGACACAACCTCTTTATTTTTCAACTTGCGAACTTGACGATCAAGAATTTGGACTAGGATTTGTTTGTAACTCAAACTATCCTTCACTTCAATGTTTTCAACAGGCACAATCAAGGATGAATCTCCTAAACACTTTTTAAGCATAAAAATGTGAAAGACTGGATAGATGATCGCTAGCTCTTGTGGTAGTTCCAACTCATAAGCTATGGTTGCCACTTTTTTCACAATTTTATAGGGACCAATGTATCGAGGACTCAATTTTCCCTTCTTCTCGAATCTATTTACACCCTTCATGGGTGATACTTTCAAGTATACCAATCATTCACTTCAAAGTCTAGGTCCCTTCTCCGAACATCAGTGTAGGACTTTGAATAACTCTATATTATTCCCAATCTCTCATGGATGATCTTCACCTTATTCATAGCTTAGTGTATCAAGTCTAACCCAATCAACCCTGTTTCTCTTACCTCAAACCATCCAATTGGTGATCTATATATTCTCCCATAGAGGGCCTCATAAGGATCCATTTGGATGCATGAATGATAGTTGTTGTTGTAGGCAAACTCAATCAGAGACAAGTGGTCATCCCAATTACCTTTGAAAGCAATCACTCAAGCCCTCAACATACCCTCCAAGTTCTATATCGTGCGCTCTACCTATCCATTAGTCTAAGGGTGGAAAGTAGTACTAAGGTTCACCTTTGAACCTAGGCTTTTCCGAAAGGACCTCCAGAATTAGGTAATGAATTAAGCTTCCCTATTTGATATAATGGACAAAGGAACTTCATGCAATCGGACAATCTCTCGAATATACAATTGGCCACAATCCTTTGCCGTATTAGTAGTCTTTTCCACCAAGAAGTGGGTTGATTTATTCATCCTATCAACAATCACCTAGATCGAATCATGATGTCTACAAGACTTTGGTAAGCCTGTGATAAAATCCATATTGATTATTTTCCACTTTCATTCTGGAATTTCAAAGTTTCAAGCTACTCCACATGGCCTTTGGTGCTCAAGTTTTACTTGTAGGCAGTTTAGGCACTTAAAAACAAAGTTTGCAATGTCTTTTTTCCTCCCACTCTGCCAATAAACCTCTCTCAAGTCGTGATACATTTTGGTAAACCCTTGATGGGTAGAATATCTAGAGTTGTGGGCTTCTGCCATGATCTTTTATCGAATACCATAAAAATTTGGAATACACAATCTTCTTTGATGTCTCAATACCCCATCTCCCCCTTTGAAAAAGCCAACACTTTCTGCTTATACACATCTTCCTTCAATTATAGTAACTTGGGATCTTGATCTTGCTTCTTTTTTACCTCTACTACAAGAGGCGATGCAGACCCATTATCCGCAAGTATTCCACCTTCACTAGATTTATCTAGTTGAACTCCTATCACACCAATCTTTGCACCTCTTTAGCCAACTCTTTCTTCTTTTCTTCCACATGAGTGGTGCTCCCCATATACAATCTGCTAAAAGCATCAGCAACCATATTAACTTTATCTGGGTGGTAGAGAATGCTCATGTTATAGTCCTTAAGAGACTCAAGTCGTCTCCTCTGTCTCAAGTTAAGCTCTTTTTGGGTGAAGACATATTGCAGGCTCATATGGTCCACGAATACATCGATATATGCCCCATATAAGTAGTAGCGCCAAATCTTAAGTGAAAACACCACTGCAGCCAATTCTAAGTCATAAGTTGGGTTGTTCCTTGTATGGTTCTTAAGTTTTGTAGAAGCATAAGCTATGACATTACCTTTCTGCATCACAACACATCCTAATCCCACTTTAGAAGCATCACAGTAGATCACAAAGTCATCATTCCCCTCAAGTATAGTCAATACTGGTGCAATCTTTAATCTGGTTTTCAACTCTGGAGAACTCTTCTCACACTCATCGGACCACTAAAATTTAGCTTTCTTCTTAGTTATCTTAGTCAATGGTGAGGATATAGAAGAGAATCTCTCAACAAATCTATGGTAATAACCATCCCAACCTGGAAAACTTCTTATATCAGTTGGAGAGGTGGGTCTGGCCAGTTCTTAATTGCCTTAATCTTCTACATATCTACTCGAATACTATTACCCAAAATAATATGGCCTAGAAAAGCCATAGACTTGAGCCAACACTCATACTTGGAGAATTTTGTATACAACTCAATATCCTTAAGCATCTGCAAAGCAATTCTAAGATGATTAGCATGTTCTTCCTCATCTGTGAAATTCACCAATGAACACAGTTACAAACATATCAAGGTACTATTTGAATACTCTATTCATCAAGTTTATGAAAGTGGCAGGAGCATTAATCAATCCAAAGGACATTACCAGAAACTTGAAGTGACCATATCAGGTTCGAAAAGCCAATGTCACATTCTCTCACTTTTAATTGGTGATAGTTTGATCTAAGGTTTATCTTGGAGAAAACAGTGGCACCCTGAAGTTGTTTAAACAAGTCATCGATCCTTAGAAGAGGATAGTTTTTCTTAATGGTTACCTTATTCAACTGATGATAATATATATACATTATGAGGGAACTATCTTTCTTTCGCACGAACAGGACAAAAGTACCCCACAAAGAGACACTCGGCCTAATAAATCCCTTATATAAGAGATCTTTCAACTGCTCTTTCAGTTCTTTCAACTCGCCAGGATTCATTCTATATGGCAGAATAAAGATAGGCTGAGTATCGGGGAGAACAATAATTCCCAAAGTTGATCTCCCTATTCGGAGGGAATCCAGGCAAATCATCAGGGAAGACATCAGGAAACTCATTGACAATCAGAACTGACTCAAGAGTCAGAGTCTCAACATCATCAGCCTTAACTCGTATGAGGTGATGGATACATCCTTTAGATATTAGCTTTCTAGCCTTAAGGTAAGAAATAAACTTACCCTTAGGCACTGCAGAACTACCCTTCCACTCTATAATAGGATCATTCAAAAATTAGAATTTAACCGCCTGGGTTCTACAATAGACAGAGGCATAATTGGCATGACGTTAATCCATGCCAAGAATCATATCAAAGCCAATCATCTCTAGCTCAACTAAATCTGCCAAAGGGTCTCTATGGTAGATAGATACCATCCAATCTCTATATACCCTTTCAACTAGAATAGACTCACCAACAAGAGTAGAAACACTAAAGGGTTCAAGAAGACATTCAAGAAGGATCTAAAATTGACTAGTCACATGGAGTTACAAATGATAAAGTATCACCTGAGTCAAATAAGGCATACACATCATGGGAAAAGACTCAAAACAAGCCCATAACAACATCTAGTGTAACTTTTGATCCTATCAATTGCCCATGACATATAAATGGTTTGTATGCCCACCCATATTAGTAGTGGTTCCACTTTGATTATCGTTGGCTGGTGGTACTGCCAAAGATTGAGGATTATTATCTGCCTCACCTCGTCTTCTCATTGGGCACTTGTTTTGGAAGTGACCAGGATGGACGCACTTATAACAAGCATTTGTACCCTTATGGCACTCACCTAGGTGGAGTGTACCACACTTTCCACAGGGTGGTTTCCCTCTCGAACCATAAGTCGTACTAGCTTGGGACTGAGAACCCTGAGCTCTGAAATTCTGATGGCTCTAAGACTTCTGATCATACCTGTTACTCGGAGTTGGTGATCTTGTTGAGAATAGTGCATGATTCGAAGACCTCTTCTAAAAATAGGGCCTATCCCCCTTACGTTGCTTATGTTGGCTAAGCTCATGCCCTGCTAATTTAACTTTCCCGCTCAAATACTCCTCCATATCCCTCTTTTTATCCTCCTCAAGTTGTTGCACATAGAGATGCCCATGCCTGGAATCAGCAATGTTGCTTTGCATGCCTTTTTCACAGGCTTTCTCAAGATGGATATGAACTTTCTCATCCTAGATCACATGTCAGGGATAATCTCTAGAACATACCTGGATAGTTGTATGAACTTGAGACTATATCCTTTGGTAGTCATCCCCTCCTAATTCAAGTTAAAAAAAATCTCCAACCTTTGCTTCCCTCAAATCTTGTGGAAAGAAGTTATCAAGAAAGGCATTCTCAAAGTCTTCCCAAATGGCAGGCTCAGTATCCTAACCTCAGCTCTCTTCCCATTGATTGTACCAAACATTTGCCATATCCTTACGTTGATAAGAAGCAATTTCAACTCCCTCAGCCTCAGTCATATGCATAGCTTTCAACACCTTCCACATCTTATCAATAATATTCTGGTGTCTTTCTCAACCTTAGCCCCAGTGAATATTGGTGGGTTCATCCTCACAAAATCTCTAAGTCTCATCGTAGCAGTTGCCTCATAGGAGCTAGAACTAGGATCTTGTGAACTCTGATTCTCACTCAGGGTAGCTACCAGTTAGGTGAGCATAGTGATAACTCCTATGAAATCAGTCTCTATAGTAGAAGTAGGCAAAGTAGTTGGTGCCTTGGGAGCCCCAGTTGCTCTAGCACGTCGACCTCGACCTCTCATCTCCATCTCAGTAGGTAACTCTAGTGGAGGATTCTCAGTGTTGCTAGCTGAAGCATCTCTTTGGGTGGCGGTACGCATAGGAGAAATGATCTGCAAATGCGTAACTCATAATCAGATAGATACTTTAATAGAGTTAACTATATCATACGAACATAGAATACAAAAAAAAAGTGTAACAATTCCTAATGTTTCCTAGCCTCCAACTTATGAAATGTGGTGCACAACACACCTGTAGATAAGACACTATTTGGCACTGCTTCATAGACTCCCTAGAACATTTGAACTTTTTGCTCTGATATCGAATTTGTCATGCCCCAGGAGGGTACTCTTGACATGGCTGGCACGCAGAGACTACTCCAGCTCCCAAACGAACCAGTTAGCCTCATCATATTCATCCAGTCATAATCTAATAGTGGAAGACATTAATGATTCAAGAAATACTTAATGGAAAACAATAACAATTCAATAATCAAAGGATAAAGGCCACACCATCTATCAATCAACTGAGTAAGACTAGCATGAACGAAACTAACCAAAAACATAATCCAATCACAACTCAACAATCTAGTTTATGAAGCCTCTAAATAATATGATTAAATGGTGCCAATGGCAAGTCCATGTCTACCTCAAAATAGAATAAAATAAGTCTAAACTCAAAGCTAGAATAGAAACATGATATCCTCCAAAAGTAGGGGGAGCATTCACCAATCAGCTTAATGTAAATGGCTTCTCAACGGGGCACCTATTGATGACTACTAGTACCTGTCTCTACATCATGAAAAGATGTTGGGCCAAATGGACGTCAGTACGACTATATAAGATGGCAGAATGAAATATGTAAAGGTAGAATAACATCAACTCAAATAACTCAAATTAAGAAGTATGAAACTCAATCATCATGTGAAGAGTCTAAAGTAAGGTTATAGTTTAGACAATGACCACTAATATACCATCTAATCTAATCCACTCAGAGTACTATATAGACCAATATGGGAGTTTCTCTAACCAACAACCATCACTTATGAGCTGGTGATGATACAATGATATGATGTCATTGCTACATCCATCTAATACCTTGCCAGGGTAAACGACATTACGTCAGTAGATCCACAATCAATAATATCAAGTCCTCATATTAGGACAATATGAAAAATCCAATTTTATAATTCAATCCTCTCCTATGTTGGCTACATTGTTATTGAGTTCGAGTTGGACTTACTCTTACTCAATTCGATACTCAATACTCCTCCCAAAACTCAACATGCTCTTAAGACATCAGCCCTATGGTTAACTCATTTAATTAGTGTCATTTGATATTTTTCAACTCAACTCATCACATCAACTATCAACTCTTTAGTTAGAAACATTCTTTTAAGATTTATGACTCATAAACACTCTCTGTCATACATAATTCTAAGCATAGTATTCTGGAAACAGAAGTAGAGTTTAAAGTATTTAGGATTACTCTAGACTCTTTAGGCTCAAATCATACTCATGCATACCCAATTAAAATAACAAGAACTTATTCTAGGGTTCATGTAGAAAAGTAAAATCATCTACTTCAAGAATTTGACCCATAAAAACTATAATTCATACAAAATATGTAGGAATACATTAGGATTTTTAAAAAAACAAATTGTCACACCCAAAGTCCCATTAAGACGGACTGGCACCCATTGCCGATAAGGCTCGGGAGAACCAAACTATATCCATGCAGTTTCTATACAAATTATAAGGGATTTATACATTTAATATGCCTTTAAGAAAGTAAACAGTAACAACAAGCCAAAAGAAAATACATATGGCTAGATTGTTGGGGTCACGTTGTCTAAAGTACGAGACATTACCACACTTTAATTTACATAGTGTATAAAGCCTCTAAATAAGGAAAAGTATCTGATAAGGGTCAGGACAGGCCCCGCTTCAACTAACTATACAATACAACAATATAATCTCTAGACACACAAAGCTCCAAAGTAACCTGGAGCTTGGTAACAGCAGATGGATATCATGTACTCCTACTTGGGGGATCTACTAGCACTTATACCTATAGTATGAGATAATGTACTGAATATGTAAGGTAGAAAATACTATATATGAACTAACAACTCAAATGAAACTATGCACTAGTGTAGGATAAGAGACTACCTGTAGTTATACTTTGGGATCATGCACTTTATGTTCTTTTTATTACTTTATCTTTACTGTATAATCTGTGCACAGCATGTAGTACAAACGACCAGCTGATCAGTGGTAAATCTATATCGGAATCGGCCCTGGCTAGGCTTTTCCTTTCACCCCTTGGGCTACCCCCCATGATAGGATCGACCCTGGCTAGGTGATTCT
>JAABOM020082468.1:0-31448 GCA_011800125.2 Solanum clarkiae | reverse complement strand
TTACTAGACCAAGGTAGTAATTAATAGGAAAAGAGATTGATTAACAAAATTCGATGATGTGTTCTCACCTAATCAACAGAACTGGGCCAAGGGGAGGTTGACTAGGACTATAGGTAATGGTTAGTATTGCATAATATGGAGATGCACCATGCCACATAGTGAAATTTGCCTCTCATCTTTGACCAAAGCGCTTGGTAAACTTAAATTACCATCCTGCATACTATACTCTAGTCAAGAATTGGGTTATCCGGTGATACTAAGTTGGTGAGTCATACGGAACACAATATCCAAGTTGCTCTCTGTTATTTATTCTCTCCTATTATAGTTAGTTTAGTTTGTTTTCTTATTGGTTACTCCAAAACCCCCTCCTCTTTGGGGAATTGAGTTGATTTATTACTTGGATTGCTTATTTGTGATTCTCATGAGTCTATGTATACCCTGTGGGTTCGACCCTAACCTAGGCTAGGTTTTATATTTTGACAATGACTACTTTATCCTCAAAAAAGGATGTGTAACTTGGGCATGACTATCTTTGTGGGTGGTGACACCCGATTCTGCAAATCTAGCTCTAGCTTAGCTTGACGTCGAGGACCATAGGATGCCCCTAGAGCACTCACTGTCTCCTCATAACCTAGGATACCATCACTGTCGAAGTTCATCAGCAATACCTCTAAAGCGTCAACACCTAATCTTACTTCGAGTGGGATTTCTGGCACAGCATTATCAAATAGTCTCGATAATAGAAACCACTCTCACATCATTGTCTTTCCTTCCTTGCTGACACACGTTGAACACGACCTCATCTTTCCCAACTTTGAACTTGAGTAGGCCCTTCTCCATATCCACCTAGGTGCATCCAGTAGACAAGAAGGGCCTTCCCAAGATAATAAAACTTCACAATCAAGGATCACAAAGTCTGCAGGGAAAACAATTTTTTCCACTTTCACCAACATATCTTAGAGTATCCCTACAAGCTTCTTCACCGTGTGATTTCCCATCAACAACCACATGCTAGTAGGATTAGGGGCTCCCAATCCAAGCTTTTTGTAGACCGCAAGGGGTATCATATTGATACTGGCACCTAAGTTACATAGTGCCCTTATGAACTATATATCTCCAATGGTGAAGGGTGTGGTGAAAGCACCTGGAGCTTTACGCTTTTGAACCAAGGAATTTGTAGTGACAGCACTGCAATGTTGAAGCTCTTGAGAAAGCTCATGACTCACAGTGTGCTTTTTGGTGACCAAGTCCTTTATATACTTCGCATACCCTTGCATCTTCTCCAATGCCTCGATGAGAGGGATGTTGATTGAGAGTTGCTTTAGCAGGGAGAGAAAGTTCTTGAACTTGTCTTCCTCCATTTTTTATTTCTCTGAGGGAAAGGAGGAGGAGGCCTAGGGATGGCCTTATACTTCTGTGGCACTTCAGCTGCTTCACTCACCCCATCTTTGCCACTATAATCTCCTTCATCCGCTTCTTTCACTGCAACGATCTCCTCACGAACATCTTCTACATCAACTGGCATAGGAGGGTCAATTGTGATCTTTGCACATCGAGTAGTGACTGCCATACACTGCCCTTCATTTTTTAGATTTTGCATAGTATTACTAGGCAGTGTACCCCTCTGACACTGATTAAACTAAGTCAAAACTTGACTAAAATATTGTTCCAGCTGCTTGATAGCCACAGAATGAGACTCTATTTTCTGAATAATGCTTGAAATATCATATTTCATTCCCCTTAGAGCCTTATCCCGCATCTCAGCCTTTTTCAACATGCGATCAAACATCTTTTAAATCCTAGAATTTTCAGCATCTGTGTCACAGTTATGGGGGGGTCGGTGGACCACTGCGTTCACTCTTTCTTGGTTCTGTGTTATTACCAATCCATGCTTGTGCGAAGCTGAGCAAGCTGCTACATAATTTCTTCATAAATTTTAGTTTTCTCTGACCCTATACTGTCAACATATGAACTCTTTGTAGAAGCTCTATTCCGCTGCCCCCATACACAATTTGTCTTGACCACTTTCTCCATATGTTCTGCAATCCTTACAAATGGTTGATCTAGAAACATGCTCCCCATAATAGCGTCAGCACAAGCCTAACTGTTCTCATCAAGGGCATGGTATTAGATCTCTACCAAGGCGTTATCAACTATCTTGTGGTTAGGGATACTCTTCAGACATTTTGTAAATGCTCCCAAGAGTGCTTATGAATCACCAAGAAGTTGCTCGAAGTTGTTGATCTAGTCCTTTAACTCGAGCTTCTTCGATCGAGCGAAGTACCTCTCCAAAAAGCCCTTTTACAAGTAAACCCAATTGGTGATTGAAATCTGTGGGAGCTCAGATAGCCACAATGGAACATTGCCCATAAGAGACAATGGGAACACACGAAGTCCCACAGCATCCATAGACAGATTATGTATCTCCATCACACTCTTACAAACAAATGCCATATTGTGCAAGTGACTATGTGGATCCTATTATGGTAAGCCCACAAATAGCACACGGTTCTACAGAAGTAACCCACTAGAGACTATGAACTTTGTCTCTCCCGGTAGTGGTGGTAACACAATTGCTCTAGTCATATCCATAGCCATAGGGTTCAATCTATACTGATTCCACTGGTAAGCATTAGTGTTGAACTCCTTAGGCTGTGGAATGTCCTCCAAAAGAGGTGGGTTCTCATTTCTATTATCATCATTATTGTTCCTATTTAGGGCTGCATTGGTCACGCTTTCTTGTAGTTCTGTGGATCTCTGGATGAAATGGAGTTAAGGGCTTGCCTTAACTCCGAGTGTTGGGCATACACTACTCGTACACCTTGTAAAGAACAAAAACAAAAAACAGATGTAAAATAAAGGGAACTAAGGGTTAACACTAGAATTGCTAATGAATTTATTAAGTCTAGCCGCATTCCCCGGCAAAGGCCCCAAAATCTTGATGTCGCCCAAGTAACATCTCTTTTTCAGAGAATAAAGCGGTCGCTATCAAAAATTAGAATCTAACCAACGTTAGGGTCGAACCCATAGGGAATAAATAGACTCATGATAAATTTACCAATATGCAATCCGAGTAGTTAACTGACTAAATTCCCAAAAAGGGTATCGTAGTAAACAATGAGAAAATAAACTAACTATCACGAGAGAAAAATCAATAATAGCAAGCAACTAAGGTATTGTGTTCGCCCTGATTCTCCAACTCAGTATCCCCGGATAATCTAATTCTTGTCTCGTGTATAGCTTGCAGGACGGTAATTTAAGTTCACCAAGCCGTTTGGTCAAGGGTGACAGGAGAATTTCACTATGCTACTTGACCCATATCCGTAGTGTGCATTACTAACCATTACCTATTAGTCCTAGTACAACCTTCCCTTGGCCTAGTTTGGTTGATTAGACGAGAACACATCAAATTAATCCTGTTGTGTAATCTTTTTTCCTATTCATTACTACCTTGGTCCAGTCAGTAACACTAGGTGGGTTCGAATGTTAGCCACCACTAGAAAACCTGCAAAATAAAGAGAGTTAATTAATACATGCACATGCACCTTCCAAGAATTGTGAATTATCTGGCTTTACTTTGTTAGTTCTTCATGGCTCCCACAACCCTAGTTGTGGATTTAGCTACTCATGCTTTGTGTAGATGAAGAGATTATGAATTGAGAAGACATAATTAAACACTTACACAATTTAATTAAGGTCATACAAATCCAATGTCAATTAAAATCACAAGCTTGATGATTCAATTAAAATACAAGTATTCTCAAAGACTCTCTCAAAATTTTCTTTCTAAGAATAGTGTGTTCTCTAACCACAAAACCTAAAACTACTGAAAGTTGATGTGAATTGGTTAGAACTTCTGAAAAATAACCTATTTATAATAAGTAAAAACAAGTTCTAAACAAATTAAGAAAACTAGTCGACAAACTGCACGAAAGCACTCTATGACTCATAGTGTCTTCTACGGCTCGTAGTCAGGGTCTCATAATTAGCTACTGAAATTTTGGACTTATCTTCTACGACACCCCTTCATGACTTGTAAAGTGGTTCAAGACCCATAAAGGGGGTTTCGTCTGATGAAATTACTGCAAATCCACTTCTCTGATCCTCAGGGCATGAAAGGTAGTCTACGACTCATAAATTACTCCATGACTCATCTGCATGTTCGTAGACTTCAACTTCAACAAATAGCCCCCTCACTGGAATTCCTCACAAAACATCTTTACGACTCATAGAATGCTCTACGAGTCGTATAAGGTCTCGTACAATAGAAAAAACCAGTAACTTCTGCAATTTTCTCCCAAATCATGGCCAACCTATAATCCTGCAAATCTAAACACAAAAACACATAAAAGCAACTAAAGTCACATAAGCATAAAAAATGTTGTATTTTGACAGCACATCATAACCTTGTCCTGGAACAACAAGTAATAGGCATCACAAAATAGTTTAACCAAAACCAACATAACCACAAGCTAATACTAAGCATCCATCAACATAACAATAGCAAAATATCTCCTACCAGAACCTACAAGTCACTTGTATATATATACTACAGACACGATAGAACACACTAACATATTACATCTTTATATACATATACAAAACCCAAATAATATACAAGACAAGTCTTGAATCACAAAAGACAGCCATAAATATAGAAGGAGATTGGATGGATCCACAGATGTCAAATGCTCACCACTAGTCTCCGTATATAGCTATCATAGGAAAAATCACCATTGTTGGCTTGTGCTAGGACCAGCACCACAACAAAGATGTAGAAATTTAGGGGGTGAGTTCTAGGAAGAAGGTACTCAGTAAGCATCATAGGCCGACTGAGTAAAAATAGTAAATAAGATAGGGATATAACAAATATAACTTCACAAGTATTTAATCATAAGAACCTGACATATAGTCTAACAAACATAACGGCAACCAAGGACTAGATGGATGGGTAGTAATATATATTAGGACTCGAACCCAACACTTTCCAATTCATTGGGACTCAAATCTAACACTATACAGACTTAAATTGTAACCTTTAACCGAAGGTATAGATAGAACAACATATCCTCGCTACATACAGTCCCATTGAACAAGCATACAATCATATAAGGGAAAAATGCTAGACTAGACCTCAGGCAATACACTAGATTGGATATAAGGGCATGGCGAACTCGAGCAACACCTTAGATTAGACGTCAAGGTGTGGCTTGGAATGTAGGCAGTAGATTGTGTCCTTGATTCCAACATAGACTACGAACCTGATGTGAGCCCGCACCTGTGGTTCCTAGGATGTAACCAAGACTGTACTCTACAAGACCCATGTCTCTAAATCCAGTCTACAAAGATCTACAAGTCATATTGAATATCAATATAGTTGTATACCGATCCTGACCAACGTATGTCAAGGACATCACAGGCCTAAGCCTAAACTAAGGCCCAGTAATAAAAACGGACAACACAAATATAACAAACTATGTATATAGTAGTACATGCATGCTCAGCATGTCAAACAATAGCCCTTTTAGTTCCTAGTAAATAGAAGTATAGAAGACAACCAGTATATGATAAACATCCCATATAAGTCATTCAAGGGATCCTCAACAAGTGAAATCATTGTTCTACCAGCCCAAACAACCAATAATACAATGAAAATTCAACAGACACGCCAACAGATGCTAAAACAATAACATGAAGTAGCCAACATAACCATACTCAACATGTAGAGATTTTAACCCTTTTCCCTACTTTCTGGTCAGTCAATCCCAAACAGAATTCACATATTCCACTCAGTCTAAGAGAAGGAACACTGTAACCTACCTGGATGTTAATCGCATGCACTTCTGTTCAATCCACAGGGGTTGTACTCCTCTTAGCAATATCAAAATATTGTCAAATCATCAAAATAAGAGTTATGACATCAATACGGTCATTTGATATTAATATCTTAATAATACGAAAAATGGGTCTACACTGGACACATTGGGAAAAGCAAGCCCTACGTTTGAAATTTAAAACAAACCCTGTAAAATGAACCTCATGACTACCCCGAACTTGTATTTCAGATTATAGGGCAAACAGAGGCCCAAAATGATACTAAACAATTAAATATAAAAATTCATTTATTTTCGATAAAAATCAGATACGGAAGGCAGTTTGACCTCAATTTTCTCTGAAACTTTGCAATTTCAAAAAACATCATTAATACCACTATGTATGCCTCGAAAAAATCTTCAATCAATAGAAAAATTTTGTTAAAAACTGATTCAAAATGATCGAGTTATTGCATTCTGAATTTTTTTAAAAAAACTAACATAAACAACAAAAAATTGTATTTTCACATCAGACGAAGCAGTACCAATCAATTCCGACGTTACCAAGATGTTCATCTTCCAAAGACACATAGAATAGACCCAAAATTCACCAAAGTCCAACTCAAAACAGATAAGAAATCTCATGTCAAATTTTCTGAAAAATCACAATATTATACACCTGTGAAACGGCCAAATTTACCACAAATGACATTCCAAAAGCAACTTTCAGTATTTCCATGATGTTCCTCACAAAACAAAATATACAAGTTAGCCTTTTGAATCACCCAAATCGGCTCAGAAATGAGTTAATTATCACTAACAAAAGTTTACTCTTTCGTTGAACATATCTGGAAACAATTTCTCAACATTTACTGTTTTCTCACTCCCTACCACGTGGTGCTTCCCAGTGGGCCACGTCACCCCTCTGCCTTTAACTTTTTTCAACTTCTCAAACTTAATATCGATGCTCTAGCCACATCTAGAGCTAGAAAAATGCAAATCATATATGAACTCTAATTAGAAATGACACTCTAAACTCAACACTGTAGTCGAAATTCCAATGAAAGATTGTTTTGGCACAATGGGGATCCCACGTCCAAATTTTGAAATCATCGAGGGGATAAAATGCACCCAAAAGTCTCGAGAATCAAATAAAAGTTTGTTTTAGGCCAAACTCAACATCCCAAAGCTAACCGCGCTGTCAAAATTCTCGTTCGGGCAAGTGTACCAAGGATGTTGACTAAAGTCAACTATTCACCTATTTTAGAGGCAAAATTTCAAAGTAGGTATAAACTAACACCAAATATACTTCTAGCATAATTTGGCCATATCAAAGCTAATTAAACTGTCAGAATCCCATTTTGAGGCCATTCACTAAGACTTCACCAAAAGGTGAACCTTTCAAACTTAACTAGAATTTTAACATGGAAAAATGTACAAAATTCAAATGAAAGACCAGGCAACCGAGCTATCAATGTTTGCAAGCCATAAATGACCCGAGATAACTGTACATAAGATATAACCTATCCAAAATCCTCATAAAAGCATAAATGACTCAGAGGGTCAATATGAATTTTAAGTTGAAATCACAAGATTATGTATGGAATATAAAGAGTTTTGGTTTTTTATATTGGTCAATACCTTACCCAAGATATTTTTCCTCGAAAATCCCCCGACCTAAATCACCTCTAGAAGATCAAAATTCAAAAATGGTGAAAATGAGTCTATACATGACATGTTACTATTTCAGACAATAATGACCTCTACGAATGCAGGCATCCATATGTGAACGAGAAGAAGGAAACTGGTAGAACTTCATGAACAAGGGCACCACTTTTCAAGTGTAGAGAAAAATGAGAGTACTCTCTCGAATGCGAGCACCACTCTGTGAACGCAGAGTACAACTCCCAGTACCTTCACAAACACAAGTAGGTTGCGAATGTGGAGGCTACAACACCAAAAAATAGCAACACCCAAGGTTGAATTTTTCCTATCAGACCTTTGAGATTCATTTGGAACCCCATAAACAAAAAATGTATGTGCTACCGTACTCAAATCCAAATTTCAGACTCAATGTAATCATCGAAAATCAAATCTGAGGTCTCTTTGATCTGAAACCACATAAGTCGCAACTAAACTAACTCTATGGAAGTGCACAAGTCTAACTAGCAAAGGAAGGTGATCAACAAAATTGAAAGAGAAGGATACTCGCCTCTTTTCTCAGAAAGCCATGTGAGTCTACGTCTATGTGGGGCCAGGTACTTCTCCTTTATCCCTTACCTTGTTATTTTGCTTGGAATAAAAACAAAATGCCCTCTGAACTCCCAACAAATGTGACAAAGCCCTTTCTTGGCCTAAAATCATCTTTTGAGTCTAACCGAAGCATCATAATTTCGATCCGAGCCTCTGAACTAAAAACATTGACTGAACTCAAACCTTTGCCAAATTTCAACCAAATTCCAAATTAGGACCTCAAATCCATGAAGCAACACCAAATTTGATTCAAACATCTCACTTAGATCAATTATTACATTGAAAAACTGATGGAACTAATGGAATTCCATCTCCAAACTTCAAATGACCAAAAAGTTCCAAATTAAGCTACTTAAGCCTTAAAACTCAAAAATTACTGCAATCCTCAACTTTTCAATAAAATGCCAAAACTAGTCTCATAGATAGGCCAAATAAAGCTTCGGGCTACTAACAGTAGGAGTAATATGATAATTTCTCAAGAATTTTAAAAAATGGTCGTTGAGGATATTACATCGGGCTTCATAACTCTTCTCTTTGTTTGTAGGCTTTTTTGGACCTAACACTTTTGTTGGGAATTCGCTCTCACTTATGTGAGTCACTATTGCTTGAAGTGGCCCTTATCCTTTCCAATTTTGTGCATATGCCGGTCAAGTAACTCCTAATTCAAAATTTCTCCCTCTATCAATGCGCCCATGTGTTGTGGTGTATGACCTGTTGGTTTCTCCACTAAACTGGAAACTAAAACTTCATTACCCAGTGGTTCTAAGTCTCCATCTTCACTACTCTTTTAAAATTTTTTGACAGTCATCGATGCCTCAGACCAGATCGGGATCTCTATTTCCTTTGAACCTTTTTCCCATCACCCTTCACCTTGATATGAGCCCAATGAAGATGGTTTTTGAGGAATGTTTCTTCCTTTTTCTCGATGAAACTACCACATCAGTCTTTGTTTTCTTTGAAGATTTTCTGGGACCATAAGACAAAAAGTAGTACCATGACTCTTATCCATACCCAATCTGTCTTTACTTCCTTTGGCGAGCAGCCAGTGGTCGATTTCCACCATTCAAGGATTAAATTCATCTTCTTCCAAACCAATTTTCCAAACATGACATGTTTTGCTACTATTCTTAATAGAAGTTCAAATAGGAATTAACTGTAATTCACAGCAAAATATCTTACTCCGGTAGTTGATTTCCAAGTATTGCAAGCCATCTTATTACATCATTAAAGGATGGGTGGGCCCAATAATCTATCGAGAATGCATCTATTGAGAAGATTTGTCTCGCTACTGGTGCTCCATTCGTAACTTCTATGCAAGCAGCCTTCACATGTACCTTCACTTTCTTCATGGAATCCATCAACCACATGCTGTTATGAACTATTATGCGTTTGTTGTCTTGTAGGCTCATGGTTGAACTTGGCTATTTTGTGTGCAATATTACTCCATCCCCCTTTGTACGATGATTCCAGTGCGATAATTGCATATTTTTTTTTGTCCTTGAATGGCATAAAACTAACATATCTACCATTCTACAAAATGGTCTTTCAGATTCCATCTCGTTATAATATTCCCTTGTACCTTGGATGCCTAATATTGAGACTGAAATGCCTCAAATATATGCTTTGAAAATGCCCATAATCGTAACTTCCATATATCTCAAAATTCATATGACTTCATATTCTCGATCAGGGGGAAAAATTGAGTAGGAAATAGGTATAACCTGGATTTTAGAGGACCTGTAGAAAAAAATAAATTTCACAAATTTTACTTAAACAGTGACTATCTGCGCCCTAGCCGCGATGCGCCATGGGCATGGAGCAGTACAAACTTGGCCAACGCGATGGGTCCGCGTCGAGGACCACACGCGGACCAATTCAACTTTTTCCGTAGTTTTTCATTTTGGCCAAAGGGCATTGGCTTCAGTATAAGAATGGATCTATTGAGAAGATTTTTCTCGCTATTGGTGCTCCGTTCGTAACTTCTATGCAAGCAGCCTTCACATGTACCTTCACTTTCTTCATGGAATCCATCAACCACCTGCTGCTATGAACTATTATGCGTTTATTGTCTTGTAGGCTCATGGTTGAACTTGGCTATTTTGTGTGCAATATTACTCCATCCCCCTTTGTACGATGATTCAGTGCAATAATTGCATATTTGTTTTGTCCTTGAATGGCATAAAACTAGCATATCTGCCATTTTCATTGTATTTAAGAGAGATATAAAACTCTACAAAATGGTCTTTAAGATTCCATCTTGTAATAACATTCCCTTGTACCTTGGATACCTAATATTGAGACTGAAATGCCTCAAAAGTATGCTTTGAAAATGCCCATAATCGTAACTTCCATATATCTCAAAATTCATATGACATCATATTCTCAATCAGGGGGAAAAATTGAGTGGGAAATAGGTATAACCTGGATTTTAGAGGACCTGTAGAAAAAAATAAATTTCACAAATTTTACTTAAACAGTGATTGTCTGTGCCCTAGCCGTGATGCGCCAGGGGCATGGAGCAGTACAAACTTGGCCAATGCGATGGGTCTGCGTCGAGAACCACACGCGGACCAGTTCAACTTTTTCCTTAGTTTTTCATTTTGCCCAATGCCCACTTATGCGTGAAACCATCCATAGTTAGTTATTTTTCAACTTTATATCACTCAATACCCTCTCCAAGACTTAACCAAATATCTCATTCAAATTCCAAGGATTTTAAGCCTAACTTTGGAACTCAAGGATTTTCTTCAAGCCTCAAGATCTCTTCAAGCTCATCTCAAGAAAACCCAAGTTTGAGGTATGTGGGTTTCATCCATTAGGTCTTTTACCCATAGAGCCCAATCTCCCTTTTTTTATGAAAATTTCATGTTTTCAAGTTGTATCTTCTAGGGTATCTCTTATTATGGCTATTGATTATAAATTGTCTTGGGTTTTATAAAATGTTGATTGATTATGCATATCTATCTATTTCAAGCTTATTCTATGAATTGGTTTTGTCTATTGAGACTACGGATGCTTTGAGCTATGAAACTATGATCTATTGTGAGATTTGATGATGGATTTCAAGGTATCCTACATGAGGGTGTTACTATGTGATGGTGGGTTGATTTACATCAAATTTTCTCAAATTCTTTCACTCTTGAATAGCATGATTTTGAACTAGCATAATGAATCCACCAAGTGTTTGATAAAATATCTTGACAAGGATTCTCAAGTCATTGGTGATCTATTACATGGGTTATAAGCCAATTGACTTTACGATGATTAAGGGCTTGCATGTATGCATAAAACTCATTAGAAGTATCTATGATATTGCAAGTAGACCACACCTTGTTGGGGGGAGGGAGTGACATGCCCAATCACCTTATTGGAGGGTGACATGCCACTCTTTCTTTTATTACTCCTTTTGTTGCCAAAAAGCTTCATGTTAGTCCTGAATTGTTGTGTGAACCTTATGAAGTATCTACCCTCATTAGTGAGTCCATTTTTGCTTGAAGAGTCTATAGAAATTGTCCCGTGTTCATTTTGCATAAAATCTTGCCTTGTGATTTTGTGGAATTTGATATGGCAGATTGTGATGTCATTCTTGGGATGGATTGGTTGCATGAACATTATTCTTCTATTGATTATAGAACCCGTAGGTTTAAATTCCAATTCCTTAATGATCCCATCGTTGAGTGGGAAAGTTGTGATGTTGTGGTCAAGGGTAGATTCATTTCTTGCCTTAAAGCCGAAAAGTTGATTTCTAAGGGTTGTATCTATCATCTTGGGAGGGTTAGGGATATTGAGTCCAAAGTCCTTCTTATTGAGTCGGTTCCAGTGTTTAATGAGTTTCTTGATGTCTTTCCAGATGAGCATCCCAGTGTGCCTCCCTAAAGGAAAATAGATTTTGGTATAGACCTCCTTCCGGATACTCAACCCATTTCTATTCCATCTTATCATATGGCCCTGGTGGAGTTGAAGGAGCAATTGAGGGATTTGTTGGAGAAGGGTTTTATAATGCCTAATTGGGGTGCACCGGTGTTGTTTGTGAAGAAAAACGATGGTTCTCTTAGAATGTGCATTGATTATCGGCAACTAAATAGAGTCACCGTAAAGAAAAAATACCCTCTACCAAGGATTGATGACCTTTTTGATCAACTTCAAGGGGCTAGTCACATCTCTAAGATTGATCTTCGGTCCTAGTATCACCAAGTGAAGGTGAGGGAGTACGAAATTCCCAAGATGGCTTTCCATACTAGGTATGGGCACTTTGAGTTTACGGTTATGTCCTTTGAGTTGACTAATGCGCCGGCTATATTTATGGATCTTATGAATGGGGTCTTTAAACCCTACCTTGACTTGTTCGTGGTGGTTTTCATTAATGATATCTTGAATTATTCCCATAGTGAGGAGGAGCATGTAAATCACTTGAGGGTGATGTTTTGCAAATCTTGAGGGAGGAGAAGTTGTATACTAAATATGAAAAATGTGAGTTTTGGTTGAAAGAGGTTGCTTTTCTAGGGATGTGGTGTCGGGTGATGGCATTAAGGTGGATCCTAAGAAGACGGAGGTGATTAGGAATTAGCCTAGACCTTTGACTCCATCGGACATTAGAAGTTTCTTGGGTTTGGCGGGTTATTACCAGAGATTTGTGAATGACTTCTCTTCTATTGCTTCTCCTATAACTAAGTTGACACCAAAGAAGGCAAAATTTGTGTGGATCGACGATTGTGAGAAGAGTTTCCAAACTTTGAAAGATAAGCTTGTCTCCGCTCCTATCTTGTCTCTGCCGGAAGAGTTAGAAGGATTTGTTGTATATTGTGATGCCTTAAGAATTTATTTGGGGTTTGTTTTGATGCAAAGTGGTAAGGTGATAGCATATGCCTCTGGACAACTTAAGGTACATGAGAATAATTATCTCACCTATAATCTTGAATTGGTGGTCGTGGTGTTTGATTTGAACATTTTGCATCACTACTCGTATGGGGTTCATGTTGATGTGTTTACCGACCATAAGAGTCTCCAATATGTTCACCCAAAAAGTTCTTAACTTGTGACAAAGAATTTAGTTAGAGCTCCTTGAAGATTATGATATGAGTGTGCATTATCATCTCTGTTAAGCTAATGTTGTGGTTGATGCTCTAAGTAGGGTGTCTATGGGTAGTTTAGCTTATGTTGATGATGATTGCAAAAGGGTGGCTAAAGAGGTTCATCGGTTGGCTAGATTGGGGTTAGGTTGGAGGAAGTTGATAATGGTGGTATAGTGGTTGTTGATGGTTCTAAATCTTCCTTGATAATTAGGTAAACGCAAAACAAGATCTTGACCCCTCCTTCTTAGATTTGAAGGCATTAGTGAGAGATGGTAAAGTGGAGGTTTTCTCCCAAGGGAGAGATGGTGCCCTTAGGTACCAAGTAGATTACGTGTGCCAAATGTGGATGATTTGAAAGGATTGATTTTGAAAGAGGTCAATAATTCATCCTATTCTATTCACCCCTGTTCTAAAAAGAATATATAGAGACTTGAGGGAGGTATATTATTAGGGTGCTATGAAGAGAGATGTCACAATTGCCAATACGTAAAGGCCAGGTGGCCTAGCCCAAGATATACATAGAGAGTCTTACTTGGAAGTGGGAAGAGATCAATATGGATTTTTTGATTGGGTTTCCTAAGACTAGGAAACATTTTGACTCTATTTGGCTTGTGGTTAATGGAATGACAAAGTCGGATCACTTCTTACCGGTCAAAACCACTTATGGTGCCAAAGATTATGCCAAGTTATATATACATGAGTTGGTTAGATTATATGGGTTCCATTGTCTATCATTTTGGATCATGGTGCCCAATTCACTTCTCACTTTTGGAGGACCATCAAAAGAGGTCTTGGTACCAAGGTTAAGCTTAGCATAGCCTTTCACCCTTAAATGGATAGTCAAGCTAAGAGAACTATTCAAACTCTTAAGGATATACCTAGAGCTTCTGTTTTGGAGTTTAAGGGTAGTTGGGACGAACATCTCCCACTCATTGAGTTTGTTACAAGAATAGCCAACACACAAGCATTGGTATGGCTCCTTTTGAGGCTCTTTATGGTAGGCAATATAGATCCCTAGTTGGGTGGTTTAAAATGAGGTAAATGGCTTTGCTAGGTCTGGATTTTTTCATAGAGGCCTTGGATAAGGAGAGGTTGATAAGGGAGAGATTGTAAATAGTTCAAAGTAGACAATAGTCCTACTCCGATGTGAGGAGAAGAGATCTTGAGTTTAACATTGGTGATTGGGTTTACTTGAAAGTCTCGCCTATGAAGGGTGTGGTTCAATTTGGTAAGAAGGGGAAATTAAGCCCAAATTTTATGCGTCCTTATAGAGTTTTGAGAAGACTGTGTAAGGTTGCATATGAGTCGGAGTTGCCTATTGAGATGAATATGGTTCATCCGGCTTTCCATGTGTCCATGTTGAGAGAGTGTATGTGTGACCCAAGTGTTATAGTGCCCTTGGATGTGGTGGCTGTTGTAGAAGATAATTTGACTTATGAGGAGGTCCCGGGTGAAATTTTGGATAGGCAAGTGAAGAGGTTGAGGATTAAGGATGTAGCTTCCATCAAGGTCCTTTTGAAGGAACCAACAAGTTGAAAGTGACACATGGGAAGCCGAGGAGGACATGAGAAAGAGATATCCATCTCTTCCACTATACTGAAGCCAAAGGTCCTAACTTAAGTCCCCTATATGATTTCAAGTCTTAAGTTTTAGTCCTTATGTTATTTTACACGCATTCGTGTTTATGTTAACAAGTTTATGGTGATTTTGAATATCATGTTGAGATTTTTGAAGATGACGTCTAAATGCATTTGTTGCATCTATGTTGGGCTGAAATCATCATTATTATTCCTCTTATACACGTTTCTTTGATATTCGGGAACGAAGGTTCCCAAGGAGCAAATACTGAAATGCCCCAAAAATGTGCTTCGAAAATACCCATAATTGTAACTTTCATACATCTCAAAATCTGTGTGTGATATCGAAAATCAGATTTCATATTCTTGACCAAGGGGCAAAATTGGGTATCACCCAGATTTTAGAGGACCCATAGCGAAAAATGAATTTCACAAATTTTGCTTACCCAATGTCTGTCCGCACCTGGGCCACGATGTACCAGGGGTATGGAGCAGTACAAACTGGGCCTATGCATTGGGTCCACATCGCGAACCAGATGCGGACCAATTCAAATTTTTCCCCCAATTTTTAATTTCGGCCAAAGGACATTGGGGTCATAGTCCCATGCCCACTTATGCGAGAAAACACCTATACTTAACTATTTTTCTACTCTATATCACTCAAGACCCTCTCAAAACCCTCTCCAAGACTTAACCAAATATCTCATTCAAATTTCAAGGATTTTAAGCCTAACTTTGGAATTCAAGGATTCTCTTCCAGCCCCAAGTTCTCTTCAAGCTCATCTCAAGAAAACCCAAGTTAAAGGTATGTGAGTTTCATCCACTGGGTCCATTCACCCATGGAGCCTAATCTCCTTTTTTTATGAAAATTACATGTTTTCAAGTTGTATCATCTATGGGTATCTCTTATTATGGATTTTGATTATAAATTATATTGAGGTTTTATGAAATGTTGATTGAGTATGCATGTCTATCTATTTCAAGCTTATACTATGAATTTGTTTTGTTTATTGAGACTGCGGATATTTTGAGCTATGAAACTATGATCGGTTATGGGATTAGATGATGGATTTCAAGGTATCCTATATGAGGGTGTGACTATGTGATGGTTGGTTAATTTAAATTGAGTTTTCTCATATCATTTCACTCTAGAGTTGCATGATTTTGAACTAGTATTATGAACCCACCAAGTGTTTGATAAAATGTCTTGACAAGGATTCTCAAGTTATTGGAGATATATTACAAGAGTTATAAATCAAGTGACGTTATAATGATTGAGGGCTTGCATGTATGTATTAAATTCATCAGAAGTATCTATGGTGTTGCAAGTAAACCACACCTTGTTGGGGAGTGACATGCCCAATCATCTTGCTGAGGGGGTGACATGCCTCAATCACCTTGTTAGGGGGTGACATGCCCATACCACTATGTTGAGTGGTGGATATCTCAACCACCTTGTAGGGGGTTGACATGCCCATACTATCATATTGGGGGTTGGATACCTCGACCACCTTGTTGGGGGTTCTATGCCCATACCACTATGTTGAGGGGTGGATACCATGACCACCTTATAAGGGGGTGACATGCCTTGGATTCGAAGTAGTAGTTGCTTGTTTTATGTTGGTTATGGTCTCTTCCTACACATTTATTACATATTTTACAAGTTATATGATTTACAAGAATGTTTTATTTCAAGCAATGATCATGTATGCCATATTGATATTATACTTATCTATTGCTTATGATTATGCATTTTGACTATGTTGGCTTACGACTTGTTGCATGGCATTGTACAAGCTTAGTACATTCAAACATTCTAACATATATTATATGCCTATATGATGTTACCATGTAGGAATCGGAGCACCTCTTGATCATCCTCCATGTGGCTAGTTTGACATTTTTGAAGATAAATTTTGGTGAGTCCTCAAGTCTGAGGACCCTAGCTATGCTCCTCTTACTATTTTATATCTTATGTTGAACACTTGATACTATGAGGGTGAGCTTGGAAAGTGTCTTGGCCCCCGTTCCAATCTATGTTAGAGGTGTTGTTGGAATATTTGGTGTACTTATTCTATGAGCTCGACTTTTGAAATGTTTCCTAAATATCAAGAGGTCACGATACAAGCCTAGGGCCTAGATGTGACAGGATGAATAGGAACCCCAAGGGACCCAAACAAGCCTCTTAGCATATCAATTACATATCCTTGGTAGGGGAAGCAAGTAAACAACAACAAGAATATAAACAAGGGAAAAAGGGGATAAGGGAAGCCTTTACATTTATAAAGCATAAAAAGTCAAAGCTCAAAGCATAAATACATCAATTGTTCCAACTACACCTCTAGCATAGATTGTGCGGCAAGACACTTTCCATGCTCACCCTTATAGTATCGAATGTTAAACATAAAGACATGAATAAAGCAAGAGTAGCATAGCTAGTGTCTTCAAACTTGAGGACTCGCCAAAAGATTATCTTCAAGATTCCAAAACTAGCCATATGGAGGATGATCGTGAGGTGCACCGGTTCCTCATGGTAACATCATGTAGGCACAGAGTATGCGTCAGTACGTTTGGTGTACTAAGTATGAAGGATGCAATGCAACAAAACATAGACTAATATAGTCAAAATGCATACTCATAAGTAGTGGATAAGTATAGTATGAATATGGCATGCATGATCAACGTTTGAAGTAAAACATGCTTGTAAATCATATAACTTGCAAATATAGATTACATGTGTTGAAAGAGATCATATCAATATAGCCCAAGCAAACTATCACTTGAACTCTAAGGCATGCCACCCCTTGGAAGGTGATTGAGGTACATACCCATCAACCTGGTACTATGTGCATGCCACCCCCCGACAAGATGATTGAGGTACATACCTTTCAACATGGTGAGATGGGTCATAAGGTGATTGATTGTACACGTGCAAAAAACAAAGGTAGAGATGGTCGTATATAATGACAACATGCAAATTTGTCAAAAGTGAAGAGGAGGCTCTTCAAGGGAGAAAAGGGGCGAATCAGGTACCCGATGTCATCACCGGTATGTTAAAGGTTTTGATTTTGATGTGTATGCTTTGATTGACTCAGGTGCCACTCTTTCTTTTATTACTCCTTTTGTTGCCATAAAGCTTCATGTTAGTCCCGAATTATTGTGTGAACCCTATGAAGTGTCTACCCCCATTGGTGAGTCTATTATTGCAAAAAGAGTCTATAGGAATGGTCCCATATTTATATTGCATAAAATCTTGCCTTTTGATTTTGTTGAGTTAGGTATGGTGGATTTTGATGTCATTCTTGGGATGGATTGGTTGCATGCATATTACGCTTTTTTTGGTTATAGAAATTGTAGGGTCAAATTCCAATTTCCTAATGAGCCCGTCTTTGAATGTGAAAGTTGTGATGTGGTGGTCAAGGGTAGATCCACTTCTTGCCTTAAAGCCCAAAAGTTGATTTCTAAGGGTTATCTCTATCATCTTGTGAGGTTTAGGGATGTTGAGTCCAAAGTCCTTCCTATTGAGTCGGTTCTAGTGGTTAATGAGTTCCTTGATGTCTTTTCGATGAGCTTCCTGGTATTCTTTCTGAAAGTGAAATAGATTTTAATATAGACCTTCTTCCCCATAATCAACCTATTTCTATTCCCCCTTACCTATGGCCCCGGCGGAGTTGGAAGAGTTGAAGAAGCAATTGAAGGACTTGTTGAGAAGGGTTTTATAAGGCCTAGTAAGTCATCTTGGGATGCACCAGTGTTATTTGTAAAGAAGAAGGATGGTTCTCTTAGAATGTGCATTGATTATTGTCAACTTAATAGAGTTACCATAATTAATAAATACCCTCTACCAAGGATTGATGACTTTTTTTGATCAACTTCAAGGGACTAGCCACTTCTCTTAGATTGATCTTCATTTCGGGTATCACCAAGTGAAAGGGAGTGTGACACTCCCAATATGGCCTTCTAGACTAGGTATGGGCACTTTTAGTTTGTCGTGATGTCCTTTGGGTTGACTAATGCACCGGCTATATTCATGGATCTTATGAATAGGGTATTTAAACCCTACCTTGACTTGTTCGTGGTGGTTTTTATTGAGATATCTTGATCTATTACCATAGTGAGGAGGAGCATGTGGATCACTCGAGGATGGTACTGTAAATCTTGAGGGAGGAGAGGTTGTATGTGAAATATGAAAAATGTGAGTTTTGGTTGCAAGAGGTAGCATTTTTAGGATGTGTGGTGTCAGGTGATGGTATTAAGGTGGATCCAAAGAAAACGGAAGTGGTTAAAAACTGGCCTAGACACTTAACTCCATCGGACA
Organism: Solanum clarkiae; assembly: GCA_011800125.2. NCBI lineage: Eukaryota > Viridiplantae > Streptophyta > Magnoliopsida > Solanales > Solanaceae > Solanum > Solanum clarkiae. Next base: position 12,415 of record JAABOM020082468.1, on the reverse strand, counting down.
TTAGGAGTTTCTTAGGTTTGGCAGGTTATTACCAGAGGTTTTTAAATGGGTTATCTTCTAGTGCTTCCCCCACAACTAAGTTGACTCAAAAGAAGGTGAAATTTGTGTGGACCGATGAATATGAGAAGAGTTTCCAAACATTGAAGGATAAACTTATCTCTGCTCCTATCTTGTCTCTGTTGGAAAAGTTAGAAGGGTTTGTTGTATATTGTGATGCCTCAAGAATTAATTTGGGGTGTGTTTTGAGGCAAAATGGTAAGGTGATAGCATATTCCTCTAGACAACTTAATATGCATGAGAAAAATTATCCCACCCATGATCTTGAATTGGTGGCCGTGATATTTGCTTTGAAAATTTGGTGTCACTACTTGTATGGGGTTCATGTTGATGTGTTCACTGATCATAAGAGTCTCCAATATGTGTTCACATAATAAGATCTTAACTTGAGACAAAGAAGGTGGTTAGAGCTCCTTAAAGATTATGATATGAGTGTGTATTATCACCCCAGCAAAGCTAATGTTGTGGCTGATGCTCTAAGTAGGGTGTTGATGATGGTGGCAAAGGGGTTGATAGAGAGGCCCATCGGTTGGCTAGATTGGGGGTTAGGTTGGAAGAAGTTAACAATGGTGGTGTAGTAGTTATCGATGGTTCTAAATCTTCCTTGATTGAAGAGGTAAAGGCAAAGCAAGATCTTGACCCTGCCTTGTTAGAATGGAAGCCCTTGACGAGAGATGGTAAGGTGGAGGATTTCTCCCAAGGAGGATATAGTGCCCTTAGGTACCAAGGTAATCGTGTGTGCCTAGTGTTGATGACTTGAGAAAGATGATTTTAGATGAGACTCATAAGTCTTCTTATTCTATTCGCCCCGGTTCTACAAAGATGTATAGAGATTTGAGGGAAGTATATTAGTGGGGTGGTATGAAGAGAGACATTGCCAAGTTTATATCCGGGTGTCACAGTTGCCCACAAATGAAAGCCGAACATCAAAGCCCGGGTGGCCTGGCCCAAGATATAGAGATCCCTACTTGGAAGTGGGACAAAATCAACATGGAATTTGTGGTTGGGTAGCCTAGGACTAGAAAGCATTTTGATTCTATTTGGGTTGTTGTTGATAGAATGACAAAGTCGGGTCATTCCCTACGGGTCAAAACTACTTATGGTGCCGAAGATTATGCTAAGTTGTATATACATGAGTTGGTTATATTGGATGGGGTACCTCTTTCTATCATTTCGAATAATGGTGTGCAATTCACTTCTCACTTTTGGAGGTCCTTCCAAAGAGGTCTTGGTACCAAGGTTAAGCTTAGCACAACCTTTCACCCTCAAACGAATAACCAAGCTGAAAGAACTATCCAAACTTTTGAGGATATGCTTAGATCTTGTGTTTTGGAGTTTAAGGGTAGTTGGAATGAACATCTTCCACTCATTGAATTTGCTTACAACAATACCTACCACTCAAGCATTGGTATCGCTCCTTTTGAAGCTCTCTATGATAGGCATTGTAGATCCCCAGTTGGGTGGTTTGAAGTGGGGGAGATGGCTTTGCTAGGTCCGGATTCGGTCATGGAGGATTTGGAGATGCTGAAGTTGATTAGGGGGAGATTGAAAACATCCCAAAGTAGACAAAAGTCTTATTCCAATGTGAGGAGAAGGGACCTTAAATTTAAGGTTGGTGATTGGGTCTATTTGAATGTCTCATCCATGAAGGGGGTGGTTCAATTTGGTAAGAAGGTCAAATTGAGCCCAAGGTTTGTTGGTCCTTATAGAGTTTTAAGGAGGATTGGTAAGGTGGCCTATGAGTTGGAGTTGCCCATTGATATGAATATGATTCATCCGATTTTTCATGTATCTATGTTGAGAAAGTGTGTGGGTGACCCAAGTGCTACTATTCCTTTGGATATTGTGGGTGTCGTAGAAGATAATTTGACTTATGAGGAGGTTCCCGCAGCAATTTTAGATAGACCTGCGAAGAGGTAGAGGAACAAGAATATAGCTTCCGTCAAGGTTTTTAGAATAAACCAACAAGTTGAAAGTGCCACATGGGAAGCGTTACCCATATCTCCTCCATTATACTCAAGACAAAGGTACTAACTTAAGTCTCCTATATGATTTCAAGTCTTAAGTTTCTGCCCTTATGTCATTGCATCCATCCATCTTTATGTTGACAAGTTTGTGGTGATTTTTGACACTCATGTTGAGATTTTTGAAAATGATGTTTAAATACGTTTGTTACATTCATGTTGGGCTGAATTCTTCATAATTACTTCTCTTGTGTATATTTCTTTGACTTTCGAGGATGAATATTCCCAAGGGGGAGATATTGAAGCGCCCCAAAAACGCCCAAAAATATGCCTCAAAAATGCCCATATTCGTAATTTCCATATATCTCAAAATTAATGCGTAATATAAAAAAACTGACTTCATATTCGTGATCAGGGGGCCAAATTGAGTGGAAAGTGGGTATAATCCCAATTTTAGATCAATCGTAGCGAAAAATCATTTTCCAAAACTTTCCTTATCTAGTGTCTGTCCGCGCCCAGGGCGCGACATGCCTGGGACACGGATCAGTATTATTTGGTCCTGCGCGATGTCTTTGCATCGTGGAAAAGACATGGACCAGTGTTAGTTTTTCCTCAGTTTTTCATTTCGGCCCAAAGGCCTTGGGGTCTTGGCCCTATGCCCACCTATGCGTAAAAACATCTTAGTCATTTTTCAACTTTATATCACTCAAAACCCTCTCTAACACTTAGCCAAATATTTCACCCAAATTCAAATATCCCAAGCTTAATACCAGATCTCAAGACCTTCATTCAAGCTTCAAATTCTCTTCAAGTTTACATCAAGAAAATCCCCAAATTTGAGGTATGTGGGTTTTAACCATTGAGTCCTTTCACCCATGGTGCCCAACCTTCCTTTTTATTAAAATTGCATGTTTCCAAGTTGTTACTTATGGGTATTACTTATTATGAATTATTATTATAAATTATGTTGAGGTTTTATGAAATGTTGATTGGAATCACATGTCTACCTGTTTGAAGTATACACTATGAGATTGTTTGTCTATTATGACTATGCATGTTTGGGGCTACGAAACTACGATCTATTATGGGATTTCATGATGAATTTCAAGGTATCTTACATGAGGGTTTTACTATGAGTTGGTGGGTTGATTAACATTAAGTTTTCTCACATTATTTCACCCTTGAATTGCATAATTTTGAACTAGCATTACATACATGCCAAGTGTTGGATAAAATGTCTTGATATGGATTCTTGAGCTATTGATGATCTATTGTATGAATTATGAATCAAGTGACTATATGATGATTAAGGGATTGTATGTATGTATTGAATTCATAAACGAATATATAGTGTAGCAAGTTGACCACACATTAAGGGGGGTAGCATGCCCAACCACCTTGTTGAGAGGGTGTCAAGCCTCAATCACCTTGTCGGGTGTGGCACGCTTGTACTTTTACCACATTGAGGGGTATGTACCTCAATAACGTTGTCAGGGGGTGGCATGCCCATACTACCACGTTGAGGGGTATGTAACTTAATCACCTTGTCATGGGGTGGCATGCCCGTACTACCACGCTGAGGGGATGTACCTCAATCTTCAAAGGGGTGGCATGCCTTGGAGTTCAAGTGATAGTTTGTTTGGGCTATGTTGATATGGTCTCTTCTAACACATATAATCTATATTTGCAAGTTATATGATTTACAAGTATGTTTTACTTCAAGCATTGATCATGCATGCCACATTGATACTATACTTATCCATTTCTTATGATTATGCATTTTGACTATATTAGCCTATGTCTTGTTGCACTGCATCCTACATACTTAGTACATTCAAATGTACTAATGCATACTCTATACTACATGATATTACCATGTAGGAACCGGAGCATCTCACGATCATCCTCCACGTGGCTGGTTTTGGCATCTTAAATATAAGCTTTTGGTGAGTCCTCAAGTTCAGGGACACTAGCTATGCTACTCTTGCTTTTGTCATCTCTTTATGTTGAACATTTAATATTATGAGGGTATGCCCCGAAAGTGTCTTGGCCCTTACCCAATCTATACTAGAGACGTTGTGGGAACAATTGATATATCTATGCTTTGAGCTTTGACTTTTATGCTTTATAAATGTCAAGTTCCCTTAGCCCAATTTTCCCTTCTTTATATTCTTGTTGTTGTTTACTTGCTTTCGCGATCAAGAATATGTAATTGATATGCTAAGAGGCTTGTTTAGGTCCTTTCGGATTTCCATTCGCCATGTCACATCCCCAAGGCTTGGGTCGTGACAAACATTTGAATTTACTAAGTATGTAGAGTACAATTCAACAAGACATAGACTAATACATTCAAAATGTATAATCATAAAGAATTGATAAGTATAGTATCAATATGGCATGCATGATCAATGCTTGAAGTAAAATACACTTGTAAATCATATAAATTGCAAATATAGATTACATGTGTAGAAAGAGACCATATCAACATAGCCCAAGCAAACTATCACTTGAACTCCAAGGCATGCCACCTCCTTGGAAGTTGATTGAGGTACATACCCCTAAATGTGGTAGAACAGGCATGCCACCGCCCAACAAGGTGATTGATGTACATACCCCTCAACGTGGTAGTATGGGGATTCCACCCCTGACAAGTTGATTGAGGTACATACCCCTCAACATGGTAGTACGGGCATGCCATCCCCCGACAAAGTAATTGAGGCTTGACACCCCCTTAACAAGGTGGTTGAGCATGCCACCCCCCAACAAGGTATGGTCAACTTGCAACACTATAGATACTTTCATGAATTCAATACATATATACAATGCCTTAATCATTATATAGTCACTTGATTCATAATCCATGCAATGGATCATCAATAGCTCAAGAATCTATGTCAGGACATTTTATCAAACACTTGGTGGATATGCAGTGCTAGTTAAAAATCTTGCAATTCAAGAGTGAAATAATGTGAGAAAACTTAATGTAAGTTAATCTACCAACTCATAGTAAAACCCTCATGTAAGATATCTTGAAATCCATCATCAAATCTCATAATAGATCATAGTTTCATTGCCCCAAATACGCATAGTCACAATAGACAAACCATCTCATAGTGTAAGCTTGAAATAGGTAGACATGTGATTCCAATCAACATTTCATAAAACCTCAACATAATTTGTAATCATAATTCATAATAAGTAATACCCACAAGTAACACAACTTGGAAACATGCAATGTTTATTAAAAAGTAAGGTTGGGCACATTGGGTGAAAGGACCCAATGGTTGAAACCCACATACCTCAAATTTGGGGATTTCCCTAATGTAGACATGAAAAGAATTTGAGGCTTGAATGAAGTTCTTGAGATTCAGAATTAAGCTTGGGACACTTGAATTTGGGTGAAATATTTGGCTAAGTGTTAGAGAGTGTTTTGAGTGATATAGAGTTGAAAGATGGCAAAGAAAGATTTTTTTACGCATTGGTGGGCATGGAGCCAAGATTCCAAGGCCTTTGGGCCGAAGTGTAAAACTGAGGAAAATCTAACAGTGGTCCATGTCTAGTCCGCGATGTGGACCCATCTCACAAGACCAAATAACACTAATCTGCGCCCCAGGTGCATCATAATTATAAAATTGGGATTATACCCGTTTCCCACTCTATTTTGCCCCTTGATCAAGAATATGAAGTTGGATTTTTGAGATCTCGTATGGATTTTGAGATATACAAAAATTACGATTATAGGCATTTCCGAGCAAAATTTTCGAGCATTTTTGGGGTGTTTAAATATCACCCCTTGGGAACTTTCATCCCCGACTATTAGTGAAACGTACATAAGAGAAGTAATCATGAAGAATTCATCCCAACATGAATGCAACAATTATATTTTAACATCATTTTCAAAAATCTCAACATGAGTGTCAAAAATCACCATAACTTGTCAACATAAACATGGATGCATGCAATGACATAAGAGCTTAAACTTAAGACTTGAAATCATATAGGGGACTTGAGTTAGTACTTTCAGCTTGAGTAGAATGGAAGAGATATGGGTAACGCTTTTGCATGTCTGCCTAGGCCTCCCATGTGGCACTTTCAACTTGTTAGTTTCTCCAAAGAACCTTGACGGAAGCTACATCCTTGTTCCTCAACCTCTTCACTTGTCTATCCAAAGTTGCTATCGCAACCTCCTCATCAGTCAAATTATCTTCTACCACACCCACAATATCAAAAGGTATAATAACACTTAGGTTACCCACACACTTTATCAACACAGATACATGGAAAACTAGAATAGGACGTTTGTCTACTTTGGGCTATTTTCAATCTCTCCCTAATCAACTTTACCTTCTCCAAAGCCCATGTTCAGATCCGAACATATCAAAGCCATCTTCCCCACTTCAAACCACCCAACTGGGGATCTATAATGCCTACCATAGAGAGCTTCAAAAGGAGCCATACCAATGCTTGAGTGGTAGCTATTGTTGTAAGAAAATTCAATGAGTGCAAGATGTTCATTGCAACTACCCTTAAACTCCAAAATACAATCTCTAAGCATATCCTCAAGAGTTTGGATAGTTCTTTGGGATTACCCATCCATTTGAGGGTGAAAAGTCGTGTTAAGCTTAACCTTGGTACTAAGACCTCTTTGGAAGGACCTCCAAAAGTGAGAAGTGAATTGCGCACCACGATCCAAAATAATAGACAAAGGAACCCCATCCAATATAACCAACTCAAATGTATATAACTTAGCATAATCTTTGGCACCATAAGTAGTTTTGACCGATAGAAAATGAGCCGACTTTGTCATTCTATAAATCACAAGCCAAATAGAATAAAAATATTTTCTGGTCCAAAACAACCCAACCACAAAATCCATGTTGATTTCCTCCCACTTCCAAGTAGGGATCTCTATATCTGGGGCTAGGCCACCCGACCTTTGATGTTCGGCTTTCACTTGTTGGCAATTGTGACACCCGAATAAGAATTTGGCAATGTGTCTCTTCATACCACCCCACCAATACACTTCCCTCAAATCTCTATACATCTTTGTAGAATCGGGGTGAATAGAATAAGAAGAATTATGAGCCTCATCCAAAATCTTCTTTGTCAAGTCATCAACACTAGGTATATATAATCTACCTTGGTACCTAAGTGCACCATCTCCCCCTTGGGAGAAAACCTCCACCTTGCCGTCTCTCACTAAAACCTTCCATTCTAGAAAGGTTGGGTCAAGATTTTGCTTTGCCTTCACCTTTTCAATTAAGGAAGATTTAGAACCATTAACAACTACTACACCACCATTGTCAACTTCTTACAACCTAACCCCTAATCCAGCCAACCGATGGACCTCTCTAGCACCCCCTTTGCCACCATCATCAACATAAGCTAGGCTACCCATAGACACCCTACTTAGAGCATCAGCCACAACATTAGCTTTGTTGGGGTGAAAATGCACACTCATATCATAATCTTTAAGGAGCTTTAACCACCTTCTTTGTCTCAAGTTAAGATCTTTTTGGGTGAACACATATTAGGGATTCTTATGATCGGTGAATACATCAACATAAACCCCATACAAGTAGTGATGCCAAATTTTCAAAGCAAATACCACGGCCACCAATTCAATATCACGGGTGGGATAATTCTTCTCATGCACTTGTCTAGAGGCATATGCTATCACCTTACCATTTTGCATCAAAATGCAGCCCAAACCAATTCTTAAGGCATCACAATATACAACAAACCCTTCCAATCCTTCAAAGTTTGGAAATTCTTCTCATATTCATCGGTCCATACAAATTTTGCCTTCTTTTGGGTCAACTTAGTCATGAGGGAAGTAATAGAAGAGAACTCATTTACAAACCTCCAGCAATAACCCGCCAAACCCAAGAAACTCCTAATGTCTGATGGATTCAAAGGTCTAGGTCAATTTCTAATCACTTCCGTTTTCTTAGGATCTACCTCAATACCATCACTCGACACCACATGTCCCAAAAATGCAACCTCTTGCAACCAAAACTCACATTTTTCATATTTAGCATACAGCCTCTCCTCCCTCAAGATTTGCAACACCACCCTCAAGTGATATACATGCTCCTCTTCACTATGGGAATAAATCAAGATATTATCAATAAAAACCACCACAAACAAGTCAAGGTAGGGTTTAAAGACCCTATTCATAAGATCCATGAATATAGCCGTCATTAGTAAACCCAAAAGACATCACCACAAACTAAAAGTGACTATACCTAGTCCGAAAGGTTGTCTTGGGAATGTCACACCCCCTCACTTTCACTTGGAGATACTCAGACCGAAGATCAATCTTAGAGAAGTGAATAGCCCCTTGAAGTTGATCAAAAAGGTCATCAATCCTTTGTAGAGGGTATTTATTCTTGTTGGTGACGCTATTAAGTTATCGGTAACCAATGCACATTCTAAGAGAACCATGTTTCTTCTTCACAAATAATATTGGTGCACCCTAACATGACTTACTAGGCCTTATAAATCCTTCTCCAATAAGTCCCTCAATTGCTCCTTCAACTCTTTCAACTCCGCCGAGGCTATACGGTAAGGGGAAATAGAAATGGGTTGAGTATCCGAAAGAAGGTCTATACCAAAATCTATTTCCCTTTCAGAAGGAACACCGGGAAGCTCACTGGGAAAGATATCAAGAAACTAATTAACCACTAGAACTGACTTTATAAGAAGGACTTTGAACTCAACATCCCTAACCCTCATAAGATGATAGAGACAACTCTTAGAAATCAACTTTTGGACTTTAAGGCAAGAAATGAATCTACCCTTGACCACCACATCACAACTTTCGCATTTAAAGACGGGCTTAGTAGGGAATTGAAATTTGAACCTACAAGTTCTATAATCAACAGAAGCATAATATGCATGCAACCAATCCATCCCAAGAATGAAATCAAAATCCACCATACCTAGCTCAACAAAATCACAAGGCAAGATTTTATGCAATATGAATATGGGACAATATATATACACTCTTTTAGCAATAATAGACTCATCAATAGAGGTAGACACTTCATAGGGTTCATATAATAATTCGGGGCTAACATGAAGTGCTTTGGCAACAAAAGGAGTAATAAAAGAAAGAGTCGTACCCGGGTCAATCAAAGCATACACATCAAAATCAAAAACCTTTAGCATACTAGTGACGACATTGGGCACCTCATTCACCCCTTGTCTCTCTTGAAGAGAGTAGAACCTATTTTGCCTTGGGGCACCCTCTTGTTGGCCTCCTCTTTCCTTTGAACTTGCATTTGCACCTTGGCCTTGTGGACGACCATCTCTACCTTTGTTTTGTGCACATGGACAATAAATCACCTTATGACCCATCTCACCACAATCATAGAAAGCATTAGAGTGCTTAAAACATGGGCCATTATGGCTCCTACCACACCTTTGTCATATAGAGTTGTCATTAGCAAACCTTCTATTAGGAGCATTGGAAGACCCAGGCCTTGGAACTTGGGGCCTTGAGGAAACTTGCAACCCTTGGAATTTTGGAATCCACCTTCAAGATAGGCCTCTTGGCCTGACCACTTCATTTCTTTCTCAGCTTTTCCCCCTCTAGTTGTTCGGCATATGTCATGGGGTAGGACAAATCCATACCACCTATTAACATGGCAATACAACACTCCGCATTCACTAAGTTGGACACACCTTACACAAATTTGTTCATCCTAGACCTTGACTCGACAACTAATTGTAGGGCATACTTGGAGAGTTGATTTAACTTGAGGGCATACTCTCTCACAGTCATAGACCCTTGCTTTAGGTTCATATATTCCATCATTTTCGCCTCCTTAAGCTCAATAGGGAAGAACTGTTTGAGAAATGCCCTTTGAACACTTCCCAAGGGATAGCATCACCATTGCCCTTCTCCATCTTCCATTGAGTAAGCCATATTTGAGCCACCCCTTTGAGTTGGTAGGCCGCCAACTCTGCTTTCTCCTTCAAGTTAACCTACATAATAGATAAAACCTTATACACCTCATCAATGAGTTCTTGTGGATCCTCATCTACCATGGACTCATGGAACTCTGGTGGGTTCATTCTAGTAAAATCCCTTACTCTAGAGGCCGGAGTAGGAGCATGAGAGGATCGGGCCCCTTGGTTGATTTGGTTGGTCATAGCATGAACCAACATGGTAATATCACCTCGGAACTCTTCATGGGTCAATCCCCCGTAATGAGGAGCTTGAGGAGCGGGAGGGGCCGGTTGCTCCTCCGAAGTACGAGCACATCTTTCTCTTAGAATAGGCATGATCTAGAATAGCAGAGAATATTCGTTAGAGGAAAAACCTTACCTTACTCCTAAAGCACGACATAAATCATGAAGAAGGGAAACATTTCCTAAAATGCCTCACAGCCTCTTACTCATACATGTGGTGCTCTTCACAACCATGAACAAGACTTTAATCAACATGGTGTGTTGTATTCCGAGGACCATTAAAAACCTAGTGCTCTAATACTATGTTTGTCACGACCCAAGCCTAGGGCCTAGATGTGACATGATGAATGGGAACCCGAAGGGACCTAAACAAGCCTCTTAGCATATCAATTACACATCCTTGGTCGCGAAAGCAAGTAAAACACAACAAGAATATTAACAAGAGAAATAAGGAGTAAGGAAAGTCTTGACATTTATAAAGAATAAAGAGCCAAAGCTCAAAGTATAGATACATCAATTGTTCCAACAACACGTCTAGCATCAATTGGGTGGGGGCCGAGACACTTTCTACTCTCACCCTCATAGTATCAAATGTTCAATATAAAGAGATAACAAAAGCAAGAGTAGCATAGCTAGTGTCTCCGAACTTTAGGACTCACTAAAAGCTTATCTTCAATATGTCAGAACTAGTAACATGGAGGATGATCGTAAGGTACTCTGGTTCCTACATGGTAACATCATGTAGGTATAGAGTATGTGTTAGGACGTTAGAATATACTATGTAGGATGCAATGCAATAAAACATAGCCTAATATAGTCAAAATACATAGTCATAAGCAATGGATAAGTGTAGTATCAATATGGCATGTCTGATTAATGCTTGAAGTAAAACATGCTTGTAAATCATATAACTTGCAAATATAGATTGCATGTGTAGGAAGAGACCATATTAGCATAACCCAAGAAAACTATCACTTTAACTCCAAGGCATGCCACCCCCTTGAAAGGTGATTGAGGTACATACCCCTCAACATGGCAGTACGGGCATGCCACCCCTCGACAAGGTGATTGAGCTACATACCCCTCAACATGGTAGTACAGGCATGCCACCCCTGATAAGGTGATTGAGGTACATACCCCTCAATGTGGTAGTACAAGCATGCCAACCCCTAACAAGGTGATTGAGGCTTGACACCCCCTCAACAAGGTGGTTGGGCATGCCACCACCCAATAAGGTGTGGTCAACTTGCAACACTATAGATACTTTCAGGAATTCAATACATACATATAATCTCTTAATTATCATATAGTCACTTGATTCATAATCCATGAAACAGATCATCAATAGCCCAAGAATCCATGTCAAGATATTTTATCAAACACTTGGCGGTTATGCAATGCTAGTTCAAAATCATGCAATTCAAGAGTAAAATAACGTGAGAAAACTTAATGTAAATTAACCCACCAACTCATAGTAAAACCCTCATGAAAGATATCTTGAAATCCATCATCAGTTCTCATATAAATCATAGTTTCATAGCCCCAAACATACATAGTCAAAATAGACAAACCATCTCATAGTGTAAGCTCGAAATAGGTAGACATGTGATTCCAATCCACATTTTATAAAACCCCAACATAGTTTGTAATCATAATTCATAATAAGTAATACCCATAAGTAGCGCAACTTGGAAACAAGTAATTTTCATAAAAAGAAAGGTTGGGCACCAGGGGCAAAAGGACCCAATGGTTGAAACATGCATACCTCAAATTTGGGGATTTCCTTGATGTAGACTTGAGGAGAATTCAAAGTTTTGATGAAGTTCTTGAGATCTGAAATTAAGCTTGGGATACTTGAATTTGGGTGAAATATTTGGCTAAGAGTTAGAGAGGGTTTTGAGAAAGTTTTGAGTGATATAGAGTTGAAAAATGGCTGAGTAAAGATTTTTTTATGCATGGGTGGGCATGGGTGTTAGACCCCATAATTAACTAAATGGAGGTCAATTGCTCATTCGAAAAAATTGTTGTGATTGAGGTGTATTTTAAAAGTTTACTAACTTATGGTGCGTGAGTATGGAATCAAGTGAACCTTGCGGGTAAAAATCTAGTTGAAGTCGAAAGTCCTTAATTGGATTAAAATAGAAAAGTTTGGGACCTAATTGGTCAATGGGCTAACTAGGAGCCCTTATGTTGCA
>JAABOM020082457.1:0-31451 GCA_011800125.2 Solanum clarkiae | reverse complement strand
CCCTCTTAAGCGCTAGACGCACATATAGCCCATTAACGCGAGATTCAAGCACTTTTGAAAATTAGCGCTGGTTTAACTAAATCATATCATATTTCATTTTTATAGTATTAGTATGGTAAGATGTGGAGTGTTACAATTTAATTGATTGAGTTAATTTTTGATATGTTATACTTATAGTTTATTTATTTTGATAAAATAAATTTCAAACCTTACAAACTTATATGTTCAAATTTTGTCACGACCCAACCCTAGGGCCTAGACGTGACACGACAAATGGAGAACCAGAAGGAAACCCAAACAAGCCGCTTAGCATATCATATACACATCCTTGGTTGTGGAAGCAAAATAAGATAACAAACAAGTCATAATAGATCATAAGGGAAGCAGGACTAAGGGAGTCTTTCATAATAACATAAGCATAAAAAGAGTCAATCTCATTACATAAGGTTCACATCCAACAACACCTCTACTAATAGATGGAGCGAGGGCCAAAACATCTCCCTGGCTCACTCTCATAGATAAGTATTCAAAATATAAGATAAAGTCTTCAAATAGGCATGAAATAAAATAGATATTATCCCCGGGCATGAGGACTCAGCAACAACTAACTTCAACGATCCGGCTAGCCATGTGGAGGAAGAGGATCAGTAGGAGCTCCGGTTCTTACATGATGATATCATGTAGGCATAGAATATGTATTAGTACTTGGAATATACTAAGTATGCAAGGTGCAATGCAACAAGAATCAAGCATAACAGTCAAGATGCATAATCATAATCCACAGACATGAACTTAATATGACATGTATAACCAATGCTTAGGTGTAAACATGCTTGAAAATAATCATACTTGCATAATCTGTTCAACGTAATAAAGTGACATGAATAGTTCATCCAAATACCTTGCACTAGAGGATGAGGAATATAATATAGGTCATAACTCCTTCTAGTAGGTAATTCGTAGTACATAAGGGTGGATATATAACATAGGTCATAACTCCTTCATGTAAGCATAAGATGTTGCATAACATTAAATCGTATATGAGGGTGAAACACACAACATAGTTCATAACCCCTTCATATAGACATTTGCCTTGTGCTAGAGGGTGAGACATACAACGTAGTTCATAACCCCTTCTAATAAGCATCATAATTCACATGAGAATAGAACATAACATAAAAGCTCAATAATTCACTTGGAAGTCATAGAGACTTATCATGAATTCAGTACATGCTTGGGAGCCCATAACTTATCATAGGAACACTTGTCTTGCAAATCATGTAATAGCCATTTATCAACATAAGATTTATAATCATACAAACTTATTCAAAAATGGTGGGTATGCACACTTATGCTTAAAATCATGTAATTTAGGAGTATATGTCAAGAAGGATCAAAATCAATTTAATTTGAAGTCATTTAAATCAACCCATCAACGTAGTAACAAAACCCTCATTTGGGTGTCATGAAATATCATTCATAGTCTCATAATTCATGTCATATATAGCCTCAATAAACATAAATCAACTTCTGGAAATAAATTCAACAGATATTCATGTATAGTTAATCAACATTTGAAGAATCCAACTCCAATCTTACTTATATTGCATAATAAATTTTACCCATAAAGTATTCTACATTTCAACCATGAAATTTGATAAAGAAGGGAGGTTTGACTTCATGGATGGAAGGAGCCCATGAATAAAACCCACATGCCTAAACTTGAGACTTTCTTGGAATGGACTTGAGGAGGACTTGAGCTTGGAGTGGGTTCTTGAAATCCAGAACCTGAATTTGAATGAGAGATTTGATGATGTTTTTGGAGAGGTTTAGAGAGGGTTTTTGTGTCTTCCAGAGTTGAAAAATGACCAAAGAAGGAGATTTTCATGTTTAAATGACCATTGAGTCATCACCCAAATGCCCTTGGATGAAACAAGAAAATCAAGAGAAAAACTGCACCAATCTGCGCCTAGGCCACGTCGCGCCTGGGGCGTAGATATACATTATTTTGTGCCCTCGTTGTGAAAATTATTTTTCACTATGGGTCTTTTAAAATTCGTGGGCTACCCTTTTCCTACATAATTTTGACTCCTGAAAAAGAATATGAAGTCAAATTTTTGAAATTATGCGCAAATTTTAAGATATTCGAGAAATACACTTATGGGGCATTCCGAAGTACATCAGGTATGGTACAATGTCTCCCCCTTGGGAACATTCATCCCCTAATGTCAAAGAAACATGCGTAATAGATGTAATGATGAAACTTTTAGCCCAACATGAATGCATCAAATGCACTTAAACATCATTCTCAAAAAATTTCATATATATACATAAAAAATCATCAAAACTCGTCACCATGAACATATATGCATGCAAAAATGACATGAGGGCTAAAACTTCAGACTTGAAATCATAGATAGGATTCAAATGGTTAACTTTGGCTTGAGTAGAGTTAAAGAGGTATGAATATCTCTTTGTCATGTCCGCTTCAGCTTCCCAAGTAGCACTTTCAACTCTATGATTTCTCCAAAGGACTTTGACAAATGACACATCTTTGTTCCTCAACCTCTTCACTTACCTATTCAATATTTCCACCGGGACCTCCTCATATGTCAAGTTATCCTTCACAACACCCACCACCTCTATGGGCACTATAACACTTGGGTCACCCAAACACTTCCTTAACGGACACATGGAAGATCAGATGAACTATACTCATATCTGTAGACAATTCTAATTCATATGCAACCTTACCAATTCTCCTCAAAATTCTATAGGGTCTCACAAACCTTGGGCTCAGTTTCCCTTTCTTGTCAAATCAGACCACACCTTCATAGGTGAGACTTTCAAGTACACCTAATCATCAACATTAAACTCAAGGTCTTTTCTTCTCACATTGGAATAGGACTTTTGCCTACTTTCAGACCTCTTCAACCTCTCTCTTATCGACGTTACCTTCTCTAAAGCTTCCATAACCAAATACAAGCCTCATATAAACATTTCTCTCACATAAACCACCCAATCAGGGATCTACTACGCCTACCATACAAAGCTTCAAAGAGAGCCATGCTAATACTAGAGTGGTAGCTATTGTTATTAGCTAACTCAATAAGTGGAAGATGTTTATTCAAACTAACCTTGAACTCTAAAACATAAGCCCTAAGCATATCCTTAAGAGTTTGAATTGTCCTTTTAGCTTGACCATTTGTTTGTGAATGAAAAGTCATGTTAAGCTTGACCTTGGTAGCAAGACCCTATTGGAAGGATCTCTAAAAATGAGAAGTGAATTGAGCACCAGGATTTGAAATGGTAGATAATGGCACCCCATGCAACCTAACCAACTTATGAATATATAACGTGCATAATCCTCAACACCATAAGTTACTTTAACTAGTAGGAAGTGAGCCGATTTGTTCATCCTATCAACAACAACCCAAATAGAATCAAAGTGCTTCCTAGTCTTTGGCAAATCCATCACAAAATCCATGTTGATCTCTTCCCACTTCCAAGTAGGAATTTCTATATCTTGGGCTAGGTCACCTGGACTTTGATTTTCGGCTTTCACTTGTTCACAATTATGACAATCGGCTATAAACTTGAGAATATACCTCTTCATACCACCCTACCAACAAATCTCCCTTAAGTCTCTATACATTTTTATGCAACCGGGGGTGAATAGAGTAGGATGGATTATATGCTTCTTTCAAAATCAACTCCCTCATGTAATCAACATTAAGCACACATAGCCTACCTTGGTCCTATAGACACCATCTCTCCCTTGGGAGAAAACCTCCACTTTACCATCCTTCACCAAAGCTTTCAATTCTAGAAAGGTGGGGTCAAGGTCTTGTTGGAACTTGACTTCTTTAATCAAAGAAGATTTGGAATTATCAATAACCACTATACCTCCATTTTCAACTTCTTTCAACCTAACCCCCAACCTAGCTAACCAGTGAACTTCTCTAGCCACTTCCTTATTGCCATGATCAATGTGAGCTACACTTTCCATGGACACTCTACTTAGAGAATTGACCACAACATTAGCTTTGCCAGGATGATATCGCACACTCATGTCATAATCCTTAAGGACCTCTAACCATCTTTTTTGTCTCAAATTAAGATCCCTTTGTGTGAACACATATTGGAGACTCTTGTGGTTGGTAAAAATACATCTACATGGACCCTATACAAATAATGACACCATATTTTCAAAGCAAATACCATGACTGCTAATTCAAGATTATGGGTGGGATAATTATGCTCATGCACCTTCAGTTGCCGAGAAGCATATGCTATAACCTTGCCATTTTGCATCAATACACACCCCAAACCAATCTTTGATGTATCATAATAAATGAAAAATTCTTCTAGCCGTTTCGGTAAAGCCAAGATAGGAGCGAAGATAAACTTGTCTTTCAAAGTTTGAAAACTTCTTTCACATTCATCCGTCTAAATAAATTTTGCCTTCTTTTGTGTCAATTTTATCATAGGGGAAGGAATTGAAGAGAAACCATTCACAAACCTCTGGTAGTATCCTACTAAACCTAAGAAACTCCTAATATCCATCGGAGTCAAGGGTCTAGACCAATTTCGTATCACTTTCATCTTCTTAGGGTCCACTTTGATTCCATCACCCGATACCACATGACTAAGGAATGCAACATCTTTCAACCAAAATTCACATTTATGAAATTTAGCAAACAACTTCTCATCCCTCAAAATTTGCAAGGCTATGCTCAAATGATTCACATGCTCTTCTTCACTTCGTGAGTAAATCAATTTGTCATCTATGAAGACTATCACAAATATACCAAGGTAGGGTTTAAATACCCCATTCATAAGTTTCATAAATACTGTCGGTGCGTTAGTTAAACTAAATGACATCACCACAATTTCAAAATGTCCATATTTAGTATGGAAAGCCATTTTGGGAATGTCACATTCCTTCACCCTCAGTTGGTGGTATCCGTATCGAAGATCAATCTTAGAAAAATGACTAGCCCATTGTAGTTGATCAAATAGGTCATCTATCCTTGGTAGAGGATACTTGTTCTTTATAGTGACCTTATTGAGTTACAATAGTCGATGCACATTCTTTCTTAGAAACAACACCGGTGCACCCCAACGTGACTTGCTAGGCCCTATGAAACCCTTCTCCAAAAAATATTTCAATTGGTTCTTCAAGTTCTTTATCTCTGTCGGAGCTATACGGTAAGGAGGAACGAAAATAGGTTGTATATCGGGGAGGAGGTCTATAACAAAGTCTATTTCACTTTCGGGGGGAACATTGGTAACATCATCGAGAAAGACATCACGAAAATCATTGACCACCGGAACAGACTTAATAGGAATAACTTTAGGGTCAACATCCCTAACCCTCACAAGATGGTAAATGCGACCCTTAGAAATCAATTTTCGAGACTTGATACAAGATATGAATCTACCCTTAACCACCTTCCCACTCTAAAAGGGGCTCATTAGGAATTTGGAACTTAACTTTATGGGTCCTATAATCAATGGAAGCATGATATGTATGTAACGAATCCATCCCAATAATAATGTCAAAATCTACCATGTCAAGTTCAACAAAATTACAAGGCAAGTCTTTATGCAATATAGACACGGGACAATCCCTATAGAATTTTCTAGCAATAATGGACTCACCAACGGGGGTAGACACCTCATAGGGTTCACACAAAAATTCGGAGCAAACATGAAGCTTAGTAGCAACAAAAGGAGTAATGAAGGAAAGAGTGGCACCCGGATCTAATAAAGCATACGCATCAAAATCAAAAACCTTAAACATACCAGTAATAACATCGGGCACCTCATCCACTCCTTGCCATCCTTGAAGAGCATAAACCCGATTTTGACGTGGAGCACCCCCTTGTTGGCCACCTGGAGCTCTTTCATCAACATAACTACCTTGTCCTTTAGGATGACCATCCTTTCCCTTGTTTTAAGAATAAGGGCAATCAACAAGCTTGTGGCCTACTCTCCCACAACCATAACAAGCATTCAAATCCCTCAAGAACTTTCCATTATGATTTCTTCCACATCTTGGGCATCTTAGATAACTTGCCTCACCATTTCCACCTTAGAACCTTGGGTTAGGCACCCCATCATTAGCAAACCTCTTGCTTAGAGCATTAGAGAACCCTTGAACTTGAAATTTGTGACTTTGTTGAAAATGGCCATCCTTAGCACCTTGGAAGTCACAATCAAACCGAGCCCTCTTGGACTCTCCACTTCTCCTCTTTCTAATCTTCTCCCCCTCAAGTTGTTCGATGTAGGTCATGAGGTGATATAAGTCTATGTCACCTACAAGCATAGTGGTTCGGCGCTCTTCATTCACCAAATTGGAAACCCTCGACACAAACTTACTTATTCTTGCCCTAGGATCACAACTAAGTAAGGAGAATACTTTGACAGTTTGTTGAATTTGAGGGAATACTTCCTCACAATCATTGACCTTTTCCTGAGATTCATGCATTCCATCATCTAGGCCTCTCTCAACTCAATAGAGACGAAACGATTGATGTTGGCGGCCTCTAATTCCTCCCATGGGATAGGATCATTGTTCTCCCTCTCTAGATCCCATTAAGAAAACCTAATTTTGGTAAAACCTTTGAGTTGATAAGCTGCAAGCTCTGCTTTCTCTTTCGAAGTCACCTCCATAATTGCAAGCACCTTATACACCTTACTAATAAACTCTTGGGATCCTCTTCCGATTGGAACCATGGAACTCCGGAGGATTCATCCTTGCAAAGTCCCTCACCCTTGAGGCCAGAATAGGAGCATGAGGAGCTTCGGCCCCTCGATTCAATTGATTGTTCAAAGCTTGTACCAACACAGTGATGGCATTCTGGAAATCGACTTGTGTAGCCCCTTCTCCTTGAGGAGCATGATGAGCCGAACCCTCTTCGGGTGTGCAGGCCCTCCGTGATCTCCCTCATGGTATTGGCATGATCTGAAAGAGAAAAAGAGCATTTGTTAGGGAAGGAAGCCTTATTTTACATGTAGAGCACGACATAGATCATGAAAAAGTGAAACATTTCCTAAAACACCACATAGCCTCCTATTCATAGTTGTGGTGCGCTTTACAACTATGAACAAGGCACTACTTGACTCTGCGTATTGGATTTTTGAGGACTATTAATAATCTAGTTCTTTGATACTAAGCTTGTCATAGCCCAAGCCTAGGGCCTAGATGTGACACGGTGAATAGGGAACCTGAAGGAACCCCAAACAAGATTCTTAGCATATCACCCACATATCCTTAGTTGCGGAAGCAAAAATAAGATAACCAACAAGTCATAATAGACCATAAGTAAAGTGAGACTAAGGGAGTCTTTCATAATAACATAAGAATAAAAAGAGTCAAGCTTAATACATGAGGTTTACATCCAACAACACCTCTACTAATAAATCGAGTGGGGGCCAAGACATCTCCTGGGCTCACCCTCATAGATAAGTATCCAAAATATAAGATAAAGTCTTAACATAGGCATGAAAGAAAATCGATATTGTCGCTGAACGTGAAGACTGACCAATGACTAACTTCAACAATTTAGCTAGCCACGTGGAGGAGGAAGATTAATAGGAGCTTCGATTCCTACATGGTGATATCATGTAGGCATAGAGTATGCATTAGTAAATGGAATGTGCTAGGTATGCGGGGTGCAGTGCTACAAGAATCACAAGCATAATAGTCAAGATGCATAATCATAATCGATAGACATAAGTTCAATATGACGTGTATAATGAATGATTAGGTGTAAAAATGCTGGAGAATAATCATACTTGCATAACTTGTTTAACACAATAAAGTGACATGAATAGCTCAACCAAATACCTTGTACTAGAGGGTGAGAAATATAACAAAGGACATAACCCCTTCTAGTAGATAATGGGTAGTACATGAGGGTAGAGATATAGAATAAGTCATAACCCTTTCATGTAAGCATAAGATGTTGCATAACATTAAATCGTACATATGGGTGAGACACATAACATAGTTCACAACCCCTTCATGTAGACATTTGCCTTGTACTAGAGGGTGAGACACATAACATAGTTCATAACCCTTTCTAGTAAGCATCATAATTCACATGCGAATAGGACATAGCATTGTCATGACCCAAGCCTGGGGCCTAGATGTGACCGGTGAATGAGGAACCCAAAGGAACCCCAAACAAGCCTCATAACATATCATTACACATCCTTGGTCACATAAGAAATTAAAGTGACAATAATAGATAAGCGTAGTCAAGGGAAATTAGGACTAAGGGTAAACTTCCATATCATAAACATCAAGAAATAAGAGAGTCAAGGCTCATAGTATAAATATATATCATGTCAAACAACACCTCTACTACATAAATAAGAGCGGGGATCACGACATACAACTGGGCTCACCTATATAGTCAATTCATAAATAAATGAAAGATAGCTTTAGCACATAGAAAGAGATCATAAGCAATGTCTCCGGAATGGAGGACTCACCAAAAAGCTTGAGAGACAATCATACTAGCCATGTGAAGGAGGAGGATGATCAAGCGGTGCACCGGTTCCTACATGGTGACATCATCTAGGAATCAAATATACGTTAATACATTTGAATGTACTAAGTGTGTGGGATGTAATGCAACAAGAGATAGGCATCATAGTCAAAATATATAGAGACAAACAATAGATGGCATAGTAACAATATGACATGTATGATTAATGCTTAAGTAAAACATGCTTATATAAAAAATAACATGTGTAAGAAGAGACCATTAATCTATTGGTGGATCGTCACACCCTACCACCCTTTGTGATTGAGGTACAACCCTCGCCAATTGGTTAGTGGATCGTCGCACCCTACCACTCGTGGTGCTGTAGTACAAACCCTCGATAGGTTCATAGGTACAAACCCCCAACAATGTTAATGGATAGTCACACCCTACCACCCATGGTACCAAAATACAAATCCTCCCCCTCCTCAATAAGTTATCAAGGTACGAACCCCTCTACAAGGTTACTTGATGCGCAATCCCCGAGTAGGGAATGGTCACATTCTAACACTATATAGGAGAATATCATATATATGCACACATATTCATTTCATCATCATATTATCATAATATAGTTATTCAACTCATAAGATATGCATTGGACCTTCAATTCCTCAAAAACCCATAACCGGACATTTTTTAAAATACTTAGAAGGTGTGTAGTGCTAGTGTAAAATAATGCAATTCAAGAGTGTTATCATGCTAGAAAATCCAATGTAAAACTATCAATAGATACTTGGTAACACCCTCAAAAAATATACATCAAAACCTTTCATCAAATCTTACAATAGAACTTGGTTTCATAGCTCAAAACATAGCAAAACAGCCACAATTTCATAAACCCCAACATAGTATGCAGTGATTTTCTTAATAAATAAGACCCATGCAAATTTAAGTAAAAGGAAGCTTGGGTATCATGGGTGAATGGAACCCATGAAAGAAACTCACATACTTTAGTTTTGGAGATAAACTTGATGAAGATTAGAGATGGAGACTTGAAGCTTGAGAGGAAATCCTTAGATCCGGAGAGGGTTTTGAGACTTTAATTTAGGAGTAAAATATTTGGATAAGTATTTGAGTGAGTATTAGGGAATGTTTAAAATGATATGAGGATGAAAAATGGCTAAGTACAAGTATTTTTTGCATGCGGGAAGGCTTAGGCCGAAGACTTAAAAGTCTTGGACCAAATTTAAAAAACTGGACAGAAATAACACTGAGGCGCGTCGAGCCTGTAATGCGCTGACCTCACTGTAATTCAACAAGTTGAAATTTTGGATTTTGTTATAGTTGCTCTAGAATAGGGTTTAGACCCTTTTCCTCCCTGAATTTGACCCCCTGAACAAGAATATGAAGTTGGATTTTCGAAATAATGCACTGATTTTGAAATATATAAAAATTACAATTTCGGACACTTCGAGGGAATATTTTCGGGCACATTTTTTTGTGGGATCGTTACAAGATAAAATCTCAATAAATTCACTTAGAGATAATAGAGACTTTTCACGAATCCAATGCATGCTTCGGAGCCCATAACTTATCATAGGAACACTTGTCTTGCAAATCATGCAATAACCATTTATCAACATAAGATTCATAATTAGACAAACTTGCTCACACATGGTGGGTATGCACACTTATGCTTAAAATCATGTAATTTAGGAGTACAGGTTAAGTAGGAGAAAAATCAATTTAATTAGAAGTCATTTAAATCAACCAACCAACATAGTAGTAAAACCATCATTTGTGTGTCATGAAATCCATCTTAAAAATTCACCATCATTCATAGTCTCATAATTCATGTCATATATAGCCTCAATAAGCATAAATCAACTTATGGAAATAACATTAACAGATATTCATGTATACTTAATCAATACTTGAAGAATCAAACTCCAAATCTTACTTATATTGTATAATAAAGTTTACCCATAAAGTATTCTACATTTAAACCATGAAATTTGATAAAGAGGGAAGGTTTATCTTCATATGTGGAAGGAACCTATGAATGAAACCCACATACCTAAACTTGAGACTTTTTTGAAATTGACTTGAGGAGGACTTGAAGATTGGAGTGGGTTCTTGAAATCCAAAGCTTGTCCCTGAAATCCTTGAATTTGAATGGGGGATTTGATAATGTTTTTGGAGAGGTTTAAAGAGAGTTTTTGTAAGTTTTAGAGTTGACAAATGGCTAAAGAAAGAGGGTTTTACATTTAAATGGTTATTGGGTTATTACCTAAATATCCTTGGACGAAATAAGAAAAACAAGGGATAAACTGCGGCCTGGGGCGCGGATGCACACTGTTTTGTGCCCCCATTATGAAAATTATATTTCTCTATGGGTTTTCAAAATTTGGAGGCTATCTTTTACCCCTTGAACACGAATATGATTTTTGAAATAACGCACGAATTTTGAGATACATGGAAATTATAATTCCAAGCACTTCTGAGGCATATTTTCGGGCACTTTTTTGGGTCGTTACGATATCTCTCCCTTGGGACATTCATCCTAGAATGTCAAAAGAGCATATAAGAGAAGAGTAATCATAACGATATCAACCCCAACAAGAATATAATGACACACTTAAGAACCCATTCTTCAAAATCTCAATATGAGTGTTAAAATTACCGTGAACCTTCTCAATATTAACATGAATACCTACATTGACATAGGGGCTGAAACATAAGACTTGGAATCATAAAAGGACTCGACGTGTTATCATAAGCTTGAATGGAATGAAATAGGTATGAATATTGTTCTTCCATGCCCACTCTGACTCCCCGAGAGATACTATCGACTAGACAATTCTCCTAATGGGCCTTGACAAACACAACATCCTCACAAATCAGCCTTTACTCATGTCCACCGAACTTCTCTAATGGACCTCTTCATAGGCCAACTCATCCCCAAAACGTACATAACCTCAAGAGTTCTCTAACACTTGAATCACCAAAACACCAAAACACCCCCGATTAAGAATATACAATTGGGTTTTTGAAAATACTCATGGATTTTGAGATGTATGGAGATTACAATTATGGGCATTCTGAAACACATATTTAGGGCCTTTTAATATCTCCCCCCTAGGAATATTCATCCCCGAATGTCAAAGAAACATGCATAAGAGAAGTAATCATGAAGATTCTAGCCCGACATTAATGCAACAAATGCACATAAACATCATTTTCAAAAATCTTAACATTAATGTCAAAATCACCAAAAACTTGTTGCCATGAGCATGGATGCATACAAAATGACATAAGGGCTGAAACTGAAGTCTTAAAATCATAGATAGGACTGAATTTGCTATCTTACGCTTAAATAGAATGGAAGGGGTATAAATATCACTTCTTCATGTCCGCCTCGGCTCCTCAAGGGACGCTTTCGACTTGTTGATTCCTCCAAAGAACCTTGATGGAAGCTATATCCTTATCTCTCAACCTCTTCACTGTTTATCCAAAATCTCCATCGGGACCTCCTCATAGGTCAAATTATCTTCCACAACACCCACAACCTCTAAGGGCACTATAACACTTAGATCACTAATACATCTCCTTAACCAATACACATGGAAGACCGGATGAACCATATTCATTTCCATAGGCAACCCCCATTCATATGCAACCTTACCAACCCTCCTCAAAATTCTATAAGGACTCACGAACCTTGGACTCAATTTACCTGTCATGCCAAATTGGACCACACCCTTCGTGGGTGTCACTTCAAGTAAACCCAATCATCAACACCAAGAACACATAGCCTACCATGGTACCTAAGGAATCTATCTCCCCCTTGGGATAAAACCTTCATTTCACCAACCTTCACCAAAGCCTTCAATTCTAGCAAGACGGGGTCAAGTTCTTGTTTCAACTTGACTTCCTTAATTAAAGAAGATTTGGAACCATCAACGCCCACTACACCACTATTTCAACTTCACTCAACCTAAACCCCAACCTAGTGTCACGACCTAAGCCTAGGTCCTCGATGAGACACGACGCATGGGGTACCTAATGGGACCCCAGGCAAGCTTCTTAACATATCATTACACATCCTTGGTCGCGGAAGCAAGAAAATGACATAAAAGATAAGAAACAAGGGCAAATGGACTAAGGGAAAACTTTCATATCATAAAAATCAAGAATCAAGAGAGTCAAGACTCATAGCATAGATACATAACATGTCCAACAGTACCTCTACTTCATAGATAATGGCGGCGGCCAAGACAAGCAACCAGGCTCACCCTTATAGTCAAAGTAGACAATAAAGAAAGAGAGTAGTGATGCATAGCATAAGATCATAGACCAATATCTCCGGAATGGAGGACTCACCAACTAGCTTGAATGATGTTGTAGTAGTCATGTGGAGGAGGAGCATGATCCAAAGGTGCTCCCATTTCTACACGGTTATATCATGTAGGCATAGAGTATGCGTTAGTATATTTAAATTTTATAAGAATGTTGGATGCAATTCAACAAAAGATCGGCATCATAGTCAAAATGCATAGAGATAAGCAATAGATAGCATAGTAACAATATGACATGTATGATTAATGCTTAAGTAAAACATGCTTACATAGAACATAATACATATGTAAGAAGAAACCATTATCATATTGGTGGATCGTCGTACCCTACCATCCTGGGTGATTGAGGTACCAATCCCATCAATTAGTTGGTGGATTGTCTCACCCTATCACCTTTGATGACTGAGATACAAACCCCCCACATGGTTATCAAGGTAAACATCCCACAGCGTGGTTGGTGGATCATCTCACCATACCACCCTTGGTGACCAAGGTACAAACTCCTCGACATGGTTATCAAGGTACAAACATGTCACGCCCAAAGTCCCGTTAGGGTAGACTGGCACCCATTTCCCATAAGGCTCAGGAGAACCAACATGTATCCATGCGCTATCTATACATATTATAAGGGAATTCTATATTTGACATGACTTTAAGAAAACAAACAGTGATAAAAAGCTAAAAGGAAATGCATATGGCTAGGCCATTGGGGCCACGTTGTCTAAAGTATGAGACATGACCACACTTCAATTTACATAGTCTACAAAGCATCTAGGTAAGGAAAAGTATCTGATAAGGTTCGGGACAGGCCCCCCTCGGCTAACTATACAACACAAAACATAAGATCTAGACACACAAAACTCCGAAGCAACCTGGAGCTTGGTAACAGCAGCTGGATATCCTATATTGCTACTGGGGAGATCTACTAACACCTATACCTGCAATATGAAATATAGGTTCCCTATAAGGGACATCAGTCCGAGATAATGTACTTAATATGTAAGGCAGGAAATACTGTATATGAAGTAACAACTCAAATAAAACTATACACTGGTGTAGGATAAGAGACCACCCTTAGTTATCCTTTGGGATTATGTAATTTATCTTCTTTTTATTACTTTACCTTTACTGTATAATCTGTGAACAACAAGTGATACAAATGACCAGCTGATTGGTGGTAAATCTATATCGAGATCGACCCTGGATAGGCTTTTCCTTTAATACCTTGGTCTACTCCCCGTGATAGGATCGACCCTGGATAGGTGATTCTTCCACCCCTCGGGTTACCACCCATCAATAAACAATATACTTTACCTTTCAATTACCGTTAAGATGATTTTTTGGTGGTTACAATATTGGAGTTGTAGGACTGTAGATGTAGCATGTGATATGTACATAATCATACAAGACAAGATGACAATGAGAAGATTACATTACACAAATGATGAAATGCATATGAGATGAAATGACTCATGAACTTTATTTAGCAACAAGAACCCATGTAACTTGGTATCCACGTATGTATGCAGTTTTGAAGGTGACTATGTATGGGAGCATATGAACATGTGAAAGAGCAGAGACATGGTTAATAGTTGTGTTGGAGTTGGTAAGTGCATTTATGTGCCAAGGGATCTATGTTTCATGCTAAATAGTATGAACTCAAGTAGCCTTACATACCTCGTTGTACGACCTTACTATTACCTCGAGATAACCTTCTCTTCCTGCAAATATTTATCTACAATATAGTAGGTAATAAAACTAGCATTAGCAGTCAATGGATACATCTTGGCAGCCTGATCTCATAAAAAAAACAACATACAGGCAGCAAGCATATAATTATAAACCCGAGCGTATTCATTCAACCTTTTCAGCCCTAATAATATTTTATAATACGCATTCTCATATACATATAATTTGCAGCCTGTTTTAGTGCCATAACATTCTTAAAAAATTCCACAAAGAATAACATGTAATAATTCTACACAACATACAAATAGGCGGCATAACATTATGTCCCTTCGCCATATCTCGACATCGACAATCTTTAACCTGTTTCAAATTAACCCAAACTATCCACAACCCATATATACATAGAAACAACCCTAAAACAGTCTTATAAAAGTACCTAAGTAGTCATGAAGGACGTGAGGCAATAGCTTTCCATCCATCAACCCACAAGTTAGCACTAAGAGTACAATTGCGATATCCTATAAGAACTCACTTTTGCTGACTGTAAAACTGGTGCAACAGCTTAGTTACATCCTAAAAAACTATAACTTGTTGATAAAATAAGTATTACTTCATAATTTAGCCAATCAATAAGAGAAAATCATCTCGAATAACAAGAAAAGTTCACAACAATCTTTAGGACACATGTTGTCCAAATTTGTCACCATATACCTAGCCAATATAGTTTCTTGTTTTTCATGACAAAACCTTACTAAACACAAAACTATAATCACTTACCTTTATATCCAAGGTTGAGGGCATACTTAAGAACCCTAAAAGATTCTTTTGGTTTCTTTACAAAGTCAAGAAAGAAGAAAAAAAAAAGCTTTATGAAAGCTGAAATTTTTCAAGTCTAAGAATGAATTAAATTTACTGCTTGTAACCCCTTTTAAAGGATTACTATGGCTGAATTTATTTTACTTGTTAAGCCTTATTTTATCAAGTTGGTAAGTCACCCTTTTTCCCCTTTCACTTGGGCCTTATTGGGTTGTAAACTAATGGGCCTTGGCTTCTCATTTTTCCCTTTCTCTTAGTTTGGGCCTAAATTATTAAAGAAATTGTGATGTCTTTGGGATCTTTCAATATCCTTCTTGAGCTAAAAATATAGTCCATTTATTACGCTAAAATATTGGCTAAAGTTACACCCCTAACACGGACTCTACTCATAATCGGACTTGGAGAAATTCAACGTCGGTCCTCGTCTCCATTTAGCTAGAAATTTAAGCTAAGCAAGTAGGTGACTTACCTGCTAGCTTCCTAAGTCTTATAAGCACCTCAATTCAACAACTTTGTTTAGGGTCGTGATCTCCTGAATTTGACATAAAACATATTTACCCTCTACCCTCTTCAGCGTTAGACATACATATCGCCCTCTAATCTGAGATTCAAGCACTTTTAAAAATGGGTGCTAATTTGACCAAACTATATCATGTTTCATTTGTATAGTACTAGTATTGTAAGATGTGGGGTGTTACATCCTCCCTCCCTTAGTAACATTCGTCCTCGAATGTTAGCACAACTGGATAGCTTAACCAAGTTATAATCTTTACTTACATAAACGTTTGACAACACACTAAGTATTCAATCACACGTACCTATTAGTGTCCCAATTTTGCATGTTGTACTTCCTCTTTAGCTTCAAATAAGTAAGGGTATTTTAATTTCATCGCATCCTCGGCCTCCCATGTTATTTCTTCTGCTTGTTGGCTCCTCCAGAGTACCTTCACTGAAGCTATTTTTTATTCCTTAGCTTCTTAACTTGATGATATTGAATAGCAATAGGTACCTCTTCATAGGTGAGATCTCCTGTAACCTGCACATCCTCAATAGGAGTGATACAGGATGGGTCACCTATGCATTTTCGAAGCATTGAGACATGAAAAACTAGATGAACCATTGAAAGCTCCTGGGGTAGCTCTAGTTTATTTGCAACCTGCCCGAACCTCTTAATAATTTTTATATGGCCCGGTGTAACGTGGGCTCAGTTTTCCTTTCTTACCAAATCTCATAACCCCTTTCATTGGAGACACCTTTAAAAATATCCAATCTCCTACTGAGAATTCCAGTCCTCTCCTTCTAGCATCCATATATGATTTGTGATGACTTTGGGCTGTTTCTAGCCGCTACTATATTACCTTAACTTTTCCATGGCTTGTTGTACTAGATCTGGCCCAAGCAAGGTGGTTTCACACACTTCAAACCATCCAATTGGCGACCTACATTTCCTCCCATACAAAGCTTTGTAAGGTGCCATCTTGATACTCGCATGGTAGCTATTATTATAGGCAGATTCAATAAGTGGCAAATGGTCCACCCAACTACCTTTAAAATCCAATGCACAAGCTCGCAACATATCTTCAAGTGTCTAAATTGTGCGTTCTGCTTGACCGTCTATTTGAGGTTGGAAAGCTGTACTAAAATTCACTTGTGTCCTTAAACATCTTTGGAAGGACTTGCAAAACTTTGCAGTGAATTGAGCTCCTCGGTCAGATATAATGGAGATTGGGACTCCATGTAGCTTGACTATCTCTTTAGGGTATAGCTTGGCATACTCTTCAACTTTATAATCACTCCTGACTTGCAAGAAGTGTACTGACTTTGTGAGTCTATCGACTATTACCCATATGGAGTCAAACTTCTGAAATGAGTGAGGTAACCCGGTAACAAAATCCATATTTATCATATCCCACTTCCATGTTGGAAGTTCTATACACTGCAATAACCTCCTGGATTTTGGTGTTCTACTTTCACTTGTTGGCAATTTGGACATTGAGCCACAAATTCTCTAAGGTCCTTTTTCATGCCTCCCCACCAAGACATTCCCTTCAGGTCATGGTACATCTTAGTTAATCCTGGATGGATAGAATATCAGGAATGATGAGCTTCTTCCATTATCCTCCTTCTTGATCCATTAATATGAGATAGACATAAGCTATTTTGGTAGTGAAGTACTCCATTTTTTGTAAGGTCAAAGCCCTTTATCGTACCCTGACTCACTTTTTCCTTAAGCTGTTGTAGAACAGGATCATCGAACTGTTTTTCTTTCTCCTCCATTACTAATGAAGACGTTGTTGCGTTATGCACAATAACCCCTTCCTTTGGAATTTCAAGAAGGTGAACTCCCATATTGGCTAGTTGACGTAGATCCTTAGCCACTCCTTGACTTACCACGACTTGATCACTAATATTCATGATTGCCTTAGGGCTCAGAGCATCGGCTACCATATTTGCCTTCTTCGGATGGTAAAGTATATCAATGTCATAGTCCTTCATTAGCTCTATCCACCTCTGTTGTTTTAAGTTTAGGTCTTTCTACTTTAAGATCTATTACCGGCTCTTATCATCAGTATATATGTAAACGTGATCCCTATATAAATGGTGGCGTCACATTTTCAGAGCAAACACAACTGCTGCTAGCTCAAGATCATATGTTGGATATTTTTCTCATATGGTCTTAGATGCCTAGATGCATAAGCAATACCCTACCACTCTGTGTCAGTACATACCCTAAGCCAACTCCTGAAGCATTGCAATACACTGTATACCTTCGGTGCCTTTTGGTGGTAGTAGCACAGGTGCAGAAGTTAGCTTATTTTTCAGCTCCTGGAAGCTCCTTTCACTTGTATCATTCCATTGGAACTTGGTTGTTTTATCTGTTTACTTAGTTAGAGGTGTAGATAGAAGAAAAACTTTCAACAAACCTTCTGTAATAACCTGCCAACCCTAGAAAATTCCAAACTTCCGTGGGTGTCATAGGCCTTGGCCAATCTTTCATAACCTCTATCATTTGTGAATCAACCCTTATTCCCTCATCAGACACAATATGATCCACGAATGCCATTGATTTTAGCCAAAATTCACATTCAGAAAATTTAGCATACAATTATCGATCACGAAGAACCTGTAACACTTGTCATAAGTGATTTGCATGGTCCTCTTCTGATCTTGAATATACCAAAATTTCATCTATAAATACTATAACAACACATCCAAGAATGACTTAAATACCCTGTTCATCAGATTCATAATAACTACTGGTTCACTCGTTAGCCCAAATGACATAACAAGAAATTCAAAGTGACCATAGCATGTTCTGAAAGCAGTCTTAGGTATATCTTTCTCCTTCACCCTCACTTAATGATAACCTGATCTCAAATCAATTTTTGAATAGAATTTGGCACCCTGTAACTAATCAAGTAAATCATTAATCCTGGGGAGGGGGTATTTATTCTTAATTGTCACCTTATTCAATTGTCGATAGTCGATACACTAGGTCTTACAAAACCCTTCTCCAATGAGTTCTTTTAACTGCTTTAGAATAGTACCAAAGTAGTCATGAAGGACGTGAGGCAATAGCCTTCCATCCATCAACCTACAAGTTCGCACTAACAGGACAATTGTGATATCTTATAAGAACTCACTTTCGCGGACTGTAAAAGTGGTGCAGCAGCTTATTTACATGACTAAAAAAACCTACCTTGTGAAGAACATAAGTCTTTCTTCATAATTCAGCCAACCAAAAAGAGAAAATCCTCTTGAATAATAAGAGAAGTTCACAACAATCTTTAGGACATATGTTGTCCAAAATTTTCAGCATATACTTAACCAACATAGTTTCTTGTTTTTCATGAAGAAACCTTGCTAAATACAAAACTATAATCACTTACCTTTACCTCCAAGGTTTAGGGCATCCTTAAGAACCTTGAAAGCTTCTTTTGGTTGCTTTACAAAGTCAAGAAAGAAGAACAAAGAAGCTTTGTGAAAGCTGAAATTTTTCAAGTCTAAGAATAAATTAAATTTGCTGCCTCTAACCCTTTTAAAGGATTACTTTGGCCTATTTTTTTTACCTTTTAAGCATTATATTATCAAGTTGGTAAGGGTACCATTTTTCTCCTTTCACTTGGGCCTTATTGGGTTGCAAACTAATGGGCCTTGGCTGCCCATTTTTTCCCTTTCTCTTAGTTAGTTTGGGCCTAAATTATTAAAGAAATTGTGATGTCTTTGGGCCCTTTTAATATCCTTCTTGTGCTGAAAATATAGTCCATTTATGATGCTAAAACATGGGCTAAAGTTACACCCTTAACACAGACTTCGTTCATAATCGGACTTGGACAAATTCGACGTCCGTCCTCATCTCCGTTTAGCTAGCAATTTAAGCTAAGCAAGTAGGTGACTCACCTACCAGATTCCTAAGTCTTACAAGAACCACAATTCTATCACTTTGTTTAGGGTCGTGATCTCCTGAATTTGACATAAAACGTATTTACACTCGAACCTCTTTAGCGTTAGACATATATATCACCCTCTAATTTGAGATTCAAGCACTTTTAAAAATGGGCGCTAATTTGACCAAACCATATAATGTTTCATTTGCATAGTACTAGTATTGTAAGATGTGGGGGTGTTACATAACCCCTCGACATGGTTACCTGACGCGCAACCCCCGAGTAGGGCATGGTCACATTCCAACATTATATAGGAGAAAATCATATATGTACATTCATTTCATCATTATATAGTCATTCAACTCATAAGACATACATTGGGCCTTTAATTCCTTAACAAATTATAATGGAACATTTTATCAAATATTAGGTGGGTGTGCAGTGCTACTGTAAAATCATGCAAGGAACTCCAATGTAAAACAATCAATCAATACTCGGTAGCACCCTCAAGCAATATACATCAAAATCCTTAATCAAATCTCACAATAGATCTTAGATTCATAGCTCAAAACATTGTAAAACAATCACAATTTCATGAAGCTTTAACATAGTTCATAGTCAAGTTCATACTAGAAAACCCATATGTAAAATCAACTTAGAAACATGTATTTTAGGTGAAAAGGAAGCTTGGGTACCAGGGGAGAAAGAACCCAATGGTTGAACCGACATACCTTGACTTTGGAGAATCCTTGAAGAAGATTGGAAATGGATACTTGAAGCTTGAATGAGAACATTAACATATGGATGATTTTTGGGACTTGAAATAAGGAGTGAAATATTTGTCTAAGTGTTTGATGAGCATTAGGGAATGTCTTGGATGATATAAAGGTAAAATATGTCTAAGTATAGGTATTTTCATGCATGGGAACACTTAGGGCCAAGACCCAAAAGCTTTGGACCGAGATAAAAATTACTGGCACCAAAATACATAGGAGGCAAAATTAAACATGTCCTTGATAGTTGTACATCACGACATTGTCGCTGATTGATTTTGGATAAGAAAAATTATGAAAATTGAAATTGCTAATCGTTTTCTCTTAAATCAGGGTTAGACCTATTGCCTACTCAATTTAACCCCTAGATAATATGAAGTCAGATTTTCGATATCGCGCACATATTTTGAGATATATGAAAATTATGATTTTTGGCGCTTTCGAGGCACATTTTCGAGCACTTTTTGGGGTCGTTTCACCTAGCTAGCTGGTATACTTCTCTAGCCACCTACTTGTTACAAAAAATTCACATTTTTAATATTCAAAAATGACTTCTCATCCCTCAAAATTTGCAACAACACCCTCAAATGATTCACATGACCTTTTTCACTGTGAGAATAAATCCATATATCATCAATAAAGACCACCACAAACCTATCAAGATAGGGTTTTAAGACTCTATTCTTGAGATCTCCAAATATCGTCGGTGCATTAATCAAGCCAAAAGACATTACCATAAATTCCAAAATGCCCATACCTAGTCCGAGAAACCATCATAGGAATATCGCACTCCCTCACTCTTACTTGGTGGTATTCAGACCGAAGACCAATCTTAGAGAAATGACTAGCCCCTACCGGGAAGGACATCAAGAAACTCATTGAACACCAGAACTGACTTAGTAGGAATGACCTTAGATGCAACATCCCTAACCCTTACGAGATGGTAAATGCAACTCTTAGAGATTAATTTGGACCTAAGACAGGAAATGATTCTACCCTTAACAGCCCCTTTACAACTCTCCCACTCAAGGACGGGCTCACTAGGGAATCAAGGACTAGCTTTATGGGTCCCGTAATAAATGGAGCATGATATGCATGTAACCAATCCACCCTAAGAATAGTCTCAAATCCCACCATGCCAAGTTCAACAAAATCACTAGACAAGACTTTATGCAATAAGGACATGAGACAACCCCTTTACATTTTTCTAGCAACAATAGACTCATCAATGGGGTAGACACCTAAGAGGTTTATATAACAATTCGAGACAACATGAAGCTCATTAGCAACAAAAGGAGTAATAAAAGAAATAGTGGCACCCGGACCTATCAAAGCATGCATATCAAAATCAAAAACCATTAACATACTAGCAACAACATCGGGCACCTTATCCCTTTCCTGTCTCCCTTGAAGATCATAGAACCAATTATGTTGTAAAGCACCCCTTTGTTGGCCTTCTTGAGCCCTTTCATCAATGTGACCAACTTTCCCTTGTGGTCGGCCATCCTTACCTTATTTTGAGCATGTGGACAATCTAGAATTTTGTGGCCCATCTTGCCACACCCAAAGCATGCACCCGTATTTCTCTAACATGTGCCACCATGGTTTTTCCCACGTTTTCGGCACCTAGGACGAGTCACCTCACCATTTCCACCTTCAATTTGGACCCTTCTTCTCCCTTCCTTTGAGGCCACTGGGCAATCTTTCATCTTATGTCAAACACCGCTA
The DNA here is from genome assembly GCA_011800125.2 of Solanum clarkiae. Lineage (NCBI taxonomy): Eukaryota > Viridiplantae > Streptophyta > Magnoliopsida > Solanales > Solanaceae > Solanum > Solanum clarkiae. Next base: position 9,198 of record JAABOM020082457.1, on the reverse strand, counting down.
CACTTGAAACAACCTTCAACTTTCACCAAGAACCTCCTTTGATGTTTCTTGCCACACCCTTGACAAGTGAAAAAAAAGAATCTTTTTCTTTGTGTATTGTGCACCGGTAGACTAGTAGAAGAAGAATCACCCTCAACTCGAGCTCGTTTAGCCTTTCTCTTCCCCCTCCTATCATTTGGAATCTCAGGGGCACCCACCTGTTGGTTGAATTCAGCCAATAACCATAGAGAATTACAAATCTCTGCATTCAATAGGTCATCATCTTATCCACCATCTTGAGTATCTTGAGACATTTTCTGAAACATAATGGTTAAGAATCAGAAGTAAGTCTTAGAGGACTTAAATCTATCGCGCGACATAGATCATTAATAAGTGGAACATTTCCTAAAATGCCTCATAGCCTCCCATTCATAGTTGTGGCGTCCTTCACAGCTATGAACAAGACTCTAATTGATGCGGTGTGTTGGATTCAAAGGACCATTAACAACATAGTGCTCTAATACCAATCTTGTCACTACCAAGCCTAGAGCCTAGACATGACATGGCGAATGGGGAACCCGAAGGGATCCCAAACAAGCCTCTTAGCATATCATTCATACATCCTTGGTCACGGAAGTAAGATAAAAAATGATAAGTTATTTAACTAAAAAAGGAAGCAGGATTAAGGGAAGAATTTCATTCGAGCATAAGCATAAGAAGAGTCAAACTCGAAAATAAACATCACAATATCCAACAAAACCTATACATAAAATGGAACGAGGGCCAAGACACTTCCCGGGCTCACCCTCAAACATAAGTATCCACAAATACCAACAAGTCTTATTAAGGAAAAAGCCATGAAAGTAAACTTGATGTCATCCCTGAAGTTGAGGACTCACCAAAGGCTTCCTTAAATGTACCAGAATAGCCACAAGGAGGAGGATGGTCAATAGGATCTCCGGTCCCTACATTGAGATATCATGTAGGCATAGAGTATGCATTAGTACATTGGAATGTACTAAGTATGCGGAGTGCAATGCAACAAGAATCATAAGCCATAGTTACAAGATGCTTAACCATAATTAGTAAATATAAGCTCAATACGCCATGTGTAACCAATGTATAGGATGAGGCATACTTGAGAATAATCACACTTGCATAACTTGCTTAACAGAATAAAGTGACATGAATAGATAATCCAAATACCTTGTACTAAAGGGTGACGGCTAGCATTGGTCATAACCCCTTCTAGTAGGTAATAGGTAGTACATGAGGGTAAAGAAATAACATAGGTCATAACCCCTATATGTAAGCATGAGATAATGGATAGTACATGAGGGAAGAAAAATAGCATAGGTCATAACCCCTACATGTAGGCATGAGATAATACAAAATATTGAATCGCACATGAGGATGAGGCATACCACATAGTTCATATCCCCTTCATGTGAGTATAAGATATTGCACAACATTAAATTGTACATAAGGGTGAGGTATACAACATAGTTCATAACCCCTTCATGTAGACATAAGATAGTAAGTAGTATTAATTTGTACATGAAGGTGAGGCATATAACATAGTTCATAACCCCTTCATGTAGAAATTGGCCATATACTAGATGGTAAGACATATAATATAGTTCATAACCCCATCTAGTTGTCTCTACAACTCATTAGAGCATAAACCTTACGTTAGAATTGAATAACTCATCAACAATCGAGACTTGTAAAAGCATGCAATAGATCATCAAAATCTAGAGAATTCTTGCCTTGATATTTTATCAAACATATGGTGGGTTTATGATACTTGTTCAAAATCATGCAATTCAAGAGTAAACAAGAGGAATAAAATCAATTCAAAATCAATCCACCAATATTGTAGTAAAAATCCCAATTTGGGTATCATGAAATTCATTTCAAAAGTTCATCATAGCTCATAGTTTTCATAGATCAAATCATGCATAATCTTAATAGACATAAATCAACTCATAGTGTAAGTTGAAAATAGATATTCATGCATAATCAACATTATTTGGTAAAACCCCAACCAAATGTTCAATCAAAATTCATAATAAGAGATACCCATAGATAATACAACTCAAAATCATGCAGTTTTTTATAATAAAAAGGTTGGACTCCATAGGTGAAAGGACCCTGTCATGACCTAAGCCTAGGGCCTAGAGGTGACACAGCGAATTGGAACCCGAAGGGATCCTGAACAATCCTCTTAGCATATCATTTACACATCCTTGATTGTAGAAGCAATTCAATAACAATAAGAGAGTAAAAATAAGGATAAAGAAAATAAGAAAAGTTTTAGATAACCATAAACAAACAAGAGTCAAGAACATAACATAATTACATCACTTCTCCAACAACACCTCTAGATATAGACTTCAGTGAGGGCCAAGACACTTTCCGAGCTTACCATCATAGTATAAAGAGTTCAACATAAAGAAATAACATAAGCAAGAGTAGTATAGGTAGTGTCCCCAAACTTGAGGACTCACCAAATCTTATCTTCAAGATATCACAACTAGCCACGTGGAGGATGATCGTGAGGAGCTCCGATTTTGACATGGTAACACCATGTAGGCATAAAGTATATGTTAGAACGTTTAGTGTACTAAGCATGTAAGATGAAATATAATAAGAGATAGGCAACATAGCCAAAATGGAAAATCATAAGCAATGGATAGTATATTAACTACTTGGCATGCATGATCAATGCTTGAAGTAAACCATGCTTGTATAGAACATAATACATGTGTAGGAAGAGACAATCATCATAGACCAAGCAAACTAGTACTAGGAATCCAAGGCATGTCACCCCTGTGGAAGGTGATTGAGGTATATACCCCTCAATTGGTAGATGGGCACGTCACACCCCCCCCTCAATCATAATGCCAAGGTATATACTCCTTAACATGGTAGATATGCATGTCTCCCCCATCATAGTGGTCAAGGTACTTACCCTCAACATAGTAGAAAGGAATATCATTCCCCATCAAAGTGGTCATGGTATATACCCCTCAACATGGTAGATAGGCATAACACCCTCCATCAAAGTGGTTGAGGCATATCACCTCCTCAACAAGGTGTGGTCAACTTGCAATATTATAGATACTTTTCATAAATTCATCACATACATATATTTCTTTCATCATCATAAAGTCACTTGACTTATAGGCCATGCAATAGATCATCAATAACTCAAGAACCATTAACCGAATATTTATCAAACACTTGGCGGGCATGTAATGCTAGTTCGAAATCATGCAATTGAAGAGTAAAATCATGTGATAAAACATAATGTAAATCAACCCACCAGCACTTGATAATACCCTCATGCAAGATTCATTGAAACCTTTCATCAAATCTCATAATAAATCATAGATTCATAGCTCAAAACATGCTTTAACAGTCAATATTTTATCAAACCCCAACATAGTTTATAATATAATTCATAATAAGAGATGCCCATAGATAATTTAACTTGAAAACATGAAATCTACATAAAAAAGAAGGTTAGGCACCATGGGTGAAAGGACCCAATGGTTGAAACCCACATTCCTCAACTTTGAGGATTTCCTTGATGAAGTACTGAATGAGAACTCAAATCTTGAATGAATTCCTTGAGATCCGAAAATGTGTTTGGGACAGTTGAATTTGGATGAAATATTTGGCTAAGTGTTAGAGAGGATTTTAGGGAATGTCTTGAATGATATGGGGTTAAAAAATGACTATGTATTGATGTTTTTATGAATAGGAGGGCTTAGGCCCAAGACCCTAAGGCCTTTGACCAAAACATAAAAAACATACACTTATCCACGCCCTGGCTGCGTCATGCCAGGGGCACGGATCCTTACAATTTTTTGAAAATTATGGAAAATAAATTTTTGCTACGGTTGCTATAAAATCGGGTTTATACCCATTCTCCATTCAATTTTACCCCCTGATCATGAATATAAAGTCGTATTTTTGATATCACGTGTGGATTTTGAGATATATAGAAATTACAATTATGGGCATTTTCGAGGCACACTTTCTGGCACTTTTTGGGGCGTTTCAATATCTCCCCCTTGGGAACATTCATCCCCGAATGTCAAACAAATGTGTATAAGAGAGGTAATCAAGTTTTTTTCAGCCCAAAACGTGAATGCAATAAATGCATTTAAACATTATTTGGAAAACATCAACATAAGTATTAAAATCATCATAAACTTGTCAACACAAACATGTACGCATGCAAACGACATAAGGGCTGAAATTTAAGACTTGAAATTATATAAGGGGATTAAATTAGTACCTTAGGCTTGTGTAGAATGGAAGAGATAGTAATATCTCTTGTGCATGTCCGCCTCGGCTTCCCATGTGGCACTTTCAACTTGTTGGTTTCTCTGAAGAACCTTGACAAAAGCTACCTCCTTGTCCCTCAACCTGTTCACTTATCTGTCCAAAATTTCTATCGAAATCTCTTCGTAAGTAAAATTATCTTCAATAACACCCATAACATCTAAAGGCATAATAACACTTGGGTCACCCATACACTTCCTCAACATAGATATATGAAAGACTGGATGAACCATATATTTATCATTGGGCATCTCCAACTCATAGGCAACCTTACAATCCTCCTCAACACTCTATAGGGACCCACTAATCTTGGACTCAATTTACTCTTTTTACCAAAACGAACCACACCCTTTGTGGGTGACACCTTCAAATAGATCCAATCACCAACCTTAAGTTTAAGATCTCTCCTCCTCACATCGGCATAGGATTTTTGTATACTTCAGGCTGTTTTCAATCTCTCCCTTATCAACCTCACATTCTCCATGGCCTCTATAACCAAATCCAGTCCTAATAAAGCCATCTCCCTCACCTCAAACCATCCATCTAGGGACCTACAACATCTATCATAGGGAGCCTCAAAAGAAGCCATACCAATACTTGAATGATAGCTATTGTTGTAAGCAAACTCAATGAGTGGAAGATGTTCATCCCAACTACCCTTAAACTCCAAACAGAAGCTCTAAGATATCCTCAAGAGATTGGATAATTCTTTTGGCTTGGCTATCCGTTTGAGGTTGAAAGGTCGTACTAAGCTTTACCTTGGTACCAAGACCTCTTTGGAAGGACCTCCAAAACTGAGAAGTGAATTGAGTACCATGATCCGATATATAGACAAATGAACCCCATGCAATCTAAGCAACTCATGAATATACAATTTTGCATAATTTTTGGTAACTATAAGTAGTTTTGATCGGTAGGGAATAAGCCGACTTTGTCATTCTATCAACCACAACCCAAATAGAATTAAAATGTTTTCTAGTCTTAAGCAACCCAACAACAAAACCCATGTTAATTTCCTCCCACTTCAAAGTGGGAATTTCTATATCTTGGGCTAGGCCACCCGACCTTTGATGCTCGGCTTCCACTGATAGGCAATTATGACAACCGGATACAGACTCAGCAATATCTCTCTTCATACCACCCCACCAAAATACTTCCCTCAAATCTCTATATCTTTGTAGAACCAATGTGAATAGAATAGGCAGGATTATGAGCCACATCTAAAATCTTCTTTCTCAAATCATCATCACTAGGCACACATAATCTACCTTAGTACCTAAGGGTACTATCTCCCCCTTGGGAGAAAACCTCCACTTTACCTTCTCTCACCAAGGCCTTCAACTCTAGCAAGGTGGGGTCAAGATCTTGTTTTGACTTCACCTCCTCAATCAATGAAGATGTAGAATTATCAACAACCACTACACAACCATTATAAACGTCTTCCAACCTAACCCCAAATCTAGCCAATGCCACCCCATCATCAACATGAGCTAGGCTACCCATAGACACTCTACTTAGAGCATCGTCCATAACATTAGCCTTATCTTAGTGATAATGGACACTCATATCATAATCTTTGAGGAGCTCTAACCATCTATTTTGTCTCAAGTTGAGATATTTTTGGGTGAATACATATTGGAGGCTCTTATTATTGGTAAAAAATCAACATGGACCCATACAATTAATGATGCCGAATTTCCAAAGCAAACACCACTGCGACCAATTCAAGATCATGAATAGGATAATTCTTTTCATGCACCTTAAGTTGTCTAGAGGCATAAGCTATCACCTTACCATTTTGCATCAAAACACAACCCAAACAAAGTCTTGAGGCATCATAATACACAACAAACCCTTCCAACCCTTCCGGTAGAGACAAGATAAGAGTGGAGAGAAACTTATCTTTCAAAGTTTGGAAGCTCTTCTAACATTCATCAGTCCATACAAATTTTTTCCTTCTTTTGAGCCAACTTAGTCATAGGAGAAGCAACAAAAGAGAAACCATTCACGAACCTCCGGTAACAACCCGCTAAGCCCAAGAAACTTCTAATATCCGATGGAGGCAAAGGTCTAGGCCAATTTCTAATTACCTCCTTCTTTTTAGGATCCATCTTGATACCATCACCAGACACCACATGACCTAGAAAGATAACCTCTTTCAACCAAAACTCACATTTTTCATATTTGGCATACAACTTCTCTTCCCTCAAGATTTGCAACACCACTCTCAAGTGATCCACATTCTCCTCCTCTCTATGTTAATGGATCAAGATTTCATCAATAAAAACCACCACAAACAAGTCAAGGTAGGGTTTGAAGACACTATTCATAAGATCCATGAAGATAGCTGGTGCATTTGCAATAGAAAAGAAATAAGGGAGGTTTGTGATCAACTCGAAGGACATAACAAAACTCATAGTGCCCATACCTGGTCCGAAAGGCCTTTTGGGAATGTCACACTCCGTCATTTTCACTTGGTTATATCAAGATCGAAGATTAATCTTAGGGAAGTGACTAGCCCCTTGAAGTTGGTAGAAAATATCATCAATCCTTGGTAGAGGGTATTTATTCTTTATGGTGACCCTATTAAGTTGCCCGTAATTAATGCACATTCTAAGAGTACCATCCTTCTTCTTCACAACAACACCGGTGCACCCCAAGGTGATTGGCTAGGCCTAATTAAACCCTTCTCCAACAAATCCATCAATTTCTCCTTCAACTCCTTTAACTCCACCGGGGCCATACGGTAAGAGAAAATAGAAATGGGTTGAGTATTGGGAAGGAGGTCTATGTAAAAATCTATTTCCCTTTTTGGAGGAACACCAGAAAGCTCATTAGGAAAGATATCAGGGAACTGATTGACCATCGGGACTGATTCTATAGGAAGGAGTTTGGACTCAACATCCCTAACCCTCACAAGATGATAAAGACACACTTTAGAAATAAACTTTTGGGATTTAATGCAAGAAATGAATCTACCCTTGACCACCACACCTTGACTCTCCCACTCAAGGACGGGTTCATTAGGGAATTGGAATTTTACCCTTAGGTTCTACAATCAATAGAGACATAATATGCATGCAATTAATGCATCCCAAGAATGATATCAAAATCCACCATATCAAACTCAACAAATCACAAGGCAACATTTTATATAAAATGAATACAAGACAATTTCTATAGAGTCTTCTAGAAACAATGGATGCACTAACAAGAGTACACACTTCATATGGCTCACACAATAATTCGGGTTTACCATGAAACTTTTTGGAAACAAAAGGAGTAATAAAAGAAAGAGTCGCACTCGGGTCTATCAGTGCATACACATCACAATCAAAGACTTTTAACATACTGGTGATAACATTGGGCACCTTATTTACCCTTTGTCTCCCTTGAAGAGCGTAGAACCAATTTTTCCTTGGAGAACCCCATTGTTGGCCTCCTCTTCCCCTAGGACCCATATTTGCACCTTGGCCTCGTGGAAAACCATCTCTACCCTTGTTGCAATTACGAGGACAATCAATCACCTTATGACCCACTTCACCACACCCACAACAAGCATTACTATCCTTCAAACATGGGTCATTGTGACTCTATCACATTTTGGGCACATAGGACTAGGCACCACACAACCACCAACTTGTACCCTTGGTTTGTAATTAGAAAACCTCCTATTAGGAGCATTGGAAGACCTTTGGCCTTGATGAAATAGGCCACCCTTGGGACTTTGAAATCTACCTTTAAAACAGGCCCTCTTCGCCTTACCCATTCTCCTCTTTCTCAACTTTTCCCTCCCTAATTGTTCGACATAAGTCATGACGCGGGACAAATTCATATCACCTATCAATATGGCGACACAATACTCTTTATTCACCAATCAGATATACCCATCATAAAGTTATTCATCCTAGACCTTGGCTCAACACCAATTGTGGAGCATATTTGGAGAGTTGGTTGAACTTGAGGGCATACTCCCTGTTGGTTGAACTTGAGGGCATACTCCCTCACACTGATCGACCCTCGATCTAGATTTATAAATTCCATAATTTTCGCCTCCCTTAGCTCAGGAGGGAAGAACCAGTTGAGAGATGTCGTCTTGAACTCCTCCCAAAAGATCACATTGTTGTTCTCCTTCTCCACTTTCCATTGGGTAAACCATATTTGGGCCACATATTTGAGTTGGTAGGCCACCAACGTCGCTTTTTCCTCCGAGTTAACCCCCATAATAGATAACACTTTGTATACCTCATCAATAAATTCTTTAGGAACCTTATCCACTTTAGACCCATGGAACTCTGGTGGTTTCATCCTAGTGAAATCCCCTACCCTTGAGGCCGGAGTAGGAGCATGAGGGGATTGAGCCCCTTGGTTGATTTTATAGTCATGGCACGGGCTAGAATGGCATAAGCCACTCCCTCATCATGAGGAGCTTGATGAGTGGGAGGGGCCAGTTGCTCCTCGGGTGAACGAGCTCTTCTTCCTCTTGCAATAGGCATGATATAACATAGCAAAGAACATTTGTTATGGGAAAGCCTTACCTTAACTTCTATAGCATGACATGGATCAAGAAGAAGAGAAACATTTCCTAAAATGCCTCATAGCCTCTTGCTCATAATTATGGTGCACTTCACAATCATGAACAAGACCCTAATCGACGCGGTGTGTTGGATTCCAAGGACCATTAACAACCTAGTTATTTGATACCAAGTTTGTCACAACCCAAGTCTAGGGCCTAGATGTGACATGTGAAAGGAACCCGAAGGGACCCCAAACAAGACTCTTAGCATATCATTTGCACATCCTTGATCGCGAAAATAATTAAAAAATAATAAGAAAATATAAATAAAGATAAAGGGACTAAGA
>JAABOM020082437.1:0-31464 GCA_011800125.2 Solanum clarkiae | reverse complement strand
TTAGCATTTTTTTTATTTTTTTTTTGAATCACGAAGATCCCCCCCCCCCCCCATTTTAGAGATTTTAGTTATAGCTAGAAATGATTAGTAGTGAAATCCTATAGTTACTTATCTCTGAAGTATCTTTAAGGATTCTTATTGTGTTTCACCATTAAAGAGGTATGTTTTTTTATCCTTGTTTTAGTTCTTTTGGAAGATGCCATTAAAACAAGGTTGTAAGGTGTATTAATCATGCTTTATTATGTGAAATCTTGTTAGAAATTGTGTGAGTAGACCTTGATGGTGATGCTAAAACCCTTTATTGCATATATGAATGATTTATTACAGGTTTTGATTCCCTTTTAAATTTGTTTAAAGTGGCGGTTCCTATGATTTAGGCTAGGTTTAAGGATGAATAATTTGTTGCCCAAGTGTGGGATGTTTGTGGGCATTTTCTCAATTTCATAGTTGTCACTTTTCCTAAATTCTTTCACTTGTGATTGTATCATGATCATGAGAATGCTTGATTGAAAGTGCTTGCTTGTTTGAATTGATTATTCTTATGGGCTATGGGTGAAGTCTGAGTTACCCTTAAACTCCTTTGAGTGAAGTGAACATACCCGATGATGGATTGGGTGACATCATTCTTAAGGGTAAAGCGTCATTTGATTGAGTTTATAGCCACAGTAACCATGTGATTGTGATAATCAATAGATAAGCATGCATTAGTACTGATTGTTTGATAATGTGTGACTCTTATCCATGTTCTTGGTGAAAAATTGTTGAATTTTGAATGAATGGATGAAAGGACATGCCAGTCACCTTTGATGATAATCATTTTGACCACTTAAGTGAACTTGGAGATGTCCTTAATTGTCAGATGCTCCATCTTATTTGCCTACATCATATTTGAATGCTAAAACTTTCGACGATGGAATTTTGCATCGCCAAAGAAATTTGACATGTCACCTAGTGTGTATGACTATAATCGAAAGTTGTAGTAGCTAGAGTCTAAAAATTGTGCAAAACACAAGGATGTCTATTTGACTGATGAATCAATTCGGTATATCACCAACTACGATCTGTGGTCAAATAGTCTTGTCTACCATGCATGATTCTCTTATTCTTAAATTTTGCACCTAATTGTAAGGTCATATATGATTCCTTATCATAATGTTCACAGAGAACTAAGGAGACAATAACCCCAAGATTTCTAAAAAGGCTCAGGGTTGTAGAGAACAAGACAATTTTGGAAGAGAACCAATTATCAACGGAGGGAGTAATTGATCAGTATCTAAAAGTTTGGGAAGTCTTTAAATTCCCTAATTTTCAGAACTTTACCAAACCTCGAGATCTATACGTACCTAACCTGGTTCGCAAGTTCTATGAAGCATATTGCCAAGCCTTCCCAAAGAATAGCAGTAGAGTGCCAATGGTACTAAAACCTCTTGATACAATAGAGATTAGAGGTGTGCAAGTCCTATGCAGTGAGGCTGAATATATTAATGATATCTATCCTGGCTTGCACATTCCATAGTGAGAGCTACCTGAAAGATATAATGAAGCTCTAGAATTTTGAACAGATTAAAGCATGGTTGGCCCCATTGATTGGAATTCCAGCTCCGTCGCGGTTGAACAGGGGAGTGATTATTGAGAGGAAGGATATGAACATACATGCAAGGTTTTGGCTTAGCTTATGTAGCAGCAACTTGATGTCTTCTCAGAATGGGTCGATACTTTGGCATGCCAAAGCTGTGTCAGTTAGTTGCATTATGGATAGAAAAGAGTTGCATCTTGGGTGAATTATTGATATGCTATTGAAACATAACATATTTGGTTCCTGAAACAAGGGATTTTGTGAGTTCTTAAAGTGACTTTTTAGCATTTTGATGTGTTTTTGTGTTAATCTTGCAGAAAAATTAGGTTGGCATGATTTCGAAGAAAAGTTGCAGATTTTGCTAAAGTATAGGCTATACGAGCCAACCTTTAAGTTGTACCTTAATCTACGAGTCGTAGGGTGGTGTCTTAGCAGGAATCAGAGACAAAAATCAAAAATCTTCCAAGTGAAGGTTACTCCTATGAGGACGTCCTACGATATTATACTACGACTCCTATAGGTGGAGTCATAGCAAGAATTAGAGAGCAAAAATGTTGGACCAAAAAACTGAAGACCAAGACTACGAGACAAACATACGAGTCATATCCCATGAAACAACTTGTACCTATGAGTCGTACTAGTTCAGCCCAAGATGCGAAGAACCTGATATGAGACCCCGACTATAACTCGTAGGTCATCTTACAGGTCGTAACTGCAAGACTTATCAGCTTCCAGCTGTCTTTTCCATGTAAATTCTAGGGTTATTTAGTAAATACTATATTTAGTTTAAGTTAGATTTTTGAGAGAGAGTTCGACCAGTAGACAATCTATCATTACATTTTGAATCTTTTCTTAGTTTTTTATAGTAGATTATTGTTCTCTACTGGAAAATCCACTTTGGAGATTGCAAATCTTACCTTGTACTCATTGTTTATCAATCAGGCTTGTGGGTTTGCAACTTGTGGTGCCTATTTTCGTCATTATTATTGGTAAAACACTCAACTATGTCAATCATGTGCACTTTTGTGTGTTTTGCTTTGGCCATGAGTAGCTAAGCACCCACAACTTGGGGTTATGGGAACCATGGGTAGTTGACTTGAAATAACCTAGGTTTGTGGCATTTCTGTGATTGGGGTTTTGCATGTATTATCTATTTCCCTTCATTTTTATTGATGTTTGGTGGTGGCCAACACCAAACTCTGCCTATATCACAATAACGACTAACTAGTGATGAATAGAAAAAGGAAAGTAGATGACAGAGTTCTACTGGTGTGTTCTCGTCAAATCAACCACACCTCACCAAGGGGAGGTTGACTGGGACTATTGGTAACGGTTATTTGACACGCTATGGTAGCCGACCAAGCGCCATGGTGAAATTCGACCTTTATCTTTATAAGGAAGAACCTAAGTTACCATTCTTCATGCAAATCACCAATTGTAGTTATATTATCTAGGGTAATCGAGTCGATGAACCATAGGGAACACATTTCCCGAGTTGTCCCCAAAATTGAGTGTTTTCTTGCTTTATAGTTAGTGTTTATTTGACTTTTTTTTTGAATAAAAAAAATCCTATTAGAGATTGTAGTCATAAATACCAGAAATGATTAGTATCGAAGTCATGTAGTCAAGCTCTGCATTCTCTGTGGATTCGACCCTAACCTTAGTTAGATTAATTACTGATAATGACCGCTTTCATATTGGAGGTTGAACATCATTAGAAATTATGGCACTATTGCCGGGGAATACGACTTGGTTTTGATTTGATTTTAGTATTAGTTAGTTCTAGTGTAAATTTCTATAGTCTCCTGTATTTTACTTTTATTCTTGTTGTTTATGGTGCTTGATCTTTTTCATAGGTGAATCTATACCATGTAGGAGAAGAAGCTCTACATTACTAGTGACCTACTGGAAATGTTGCTAAGGCGTGTCATCTTTTATGGGAAAGATTTAGAGAACCCCCAAACTTACCTGCAATAATTCACTTCAACTCTCAGGGGAGTACTTGGGACAAGGCATCATGCTTCGGATGCATTGGCTCTCCAAATGTTTCCTATGACCCTAAGAGTCGACGCAGCAGAATGGTGGTCTATACTCCCACCAGATGTTTGCTCAAGTTAGGGAGAGGTACAAAGGGTTTTCCTGATGCATTTTTTTAAAGGGCCCAACAAATAGGAAATTCAGGATAACATTTGCAACTTTAAGCGGATGCCTGGAAAAACACTTGGAGCTGCTTGGGAGAGGTACAAGAAATGCATTAGGCATAAGCGAGACCACGGTTTGCTTGATGATATGTTGGCGACTAGCTTCTACTGCGGACTAACTTCTGAACAATAAGGGCAGGCGGCCACATTGTTTAGAAGGGATTGTTAGGAGTTCGTAAGATGACCATTTGATAAGGTCATTGAGATTATGGACAAGCTATCCGCAATTTCCCAAGTCTACCAACCGAGCAAGCCAGACCAACCACTAGTGTATCTACGGGAGCCTCTAGTAAATCCAAAAGCAAACATATTAGATAAAGTTACCCCACCAACGTTGTATAACTGATAAACTGAGCCAGATTGAGCATACACTTGAACAAGTCCTGATCAATGTGAAAAAGAAAGATGACATGGTCAGGGAGGTAAAGTTTGATGTCCTCAAGTAATACTTACAAAGTGGAACAACAAACTACATCGATGCAAAGTCTGGGTGATAGGATTGAGTAGCTTGTTGAGCAACTAGATGCAGTGCAAGACGAACAAAGGAGAAGTAGAAGAAGCAATGATGGAACTCATGGAGAATTCTGATTATCCATGATGACAAAGTTGAGCCTTAACGTTAAACAAAACACTTCTTGGGAAGCAACCTAAGAATCTTTTGTTTGTTGTTTTATTTTGAGATAATTTATCGTACTTTTAATTATTGGTCAGTAAGTTAATATTGTGTTATGACTGTGGAGACTTTGAAGCAGCTGTATCAATTGGCATTTTGGTGTATTTTAGGTAATAGGTTGCAGGAACAAACCAAGTACTGAATAATGGAAAAAGTAATTCTGGATGCAGCTTATACGAGCAGTCCTACTAGTTGTAGTTAGTGTTACGACTCGTAGTCATGCCTTGTAAAGGGAAATAGTGAGTACCAGAAGCTGGCACACATATTACGAGCTAAACCTTACAATTCGTAGGGCCCCCTAAATAGGGTTTGAACTGTTCAGGTATGAAGTCAAAATTTTCTTAATTGTTAGGTTTGCTATGAGATCGGTACCTACTTGTCATATGATATCATACAACTTATAGTCGGTGTCTCACAAGACTAATCTGTAGAATTTCAAAGGGCGAACCGTTTTGAATGTTAAGATACCAACGTCTCTTGGCACTTCATGCCCCTTCATTAAGTGTTCCCTTTCACTTTATAACTCCCTTTATCATCCCCCTTCTCTATTTTATTCATCTTTATATCTTTCACCTACTAAAATTCCCTAGCAAGTGGAATGTCCACCAAGAACTCTCCTGGTTTTTATTCTGACCATTCATTCACACATTCATCTGATTTCTTCTCATGGTCAAATTCACTTTATCTCTAAAATATCCTTGTCTTATGGATGATTGAATGAAGTCCTTTGGATTATGTTTAGTATAACTATGCAATAATACTTGTGATAATAGGATGAATGTGGTATACAATTGTTTATGTATTTGTAACCGATTGAGTCTTAAATCCTATCATTGTTTGGTGGTTTGATATTTAATATTATGATTATGGGATTTTGTTGTGTATTTTATGATTCATAATGAAGATCATGTAGGATTGAACTTGTTGGGTTGAGAGGTGTTGTAGTTTATTTTCTATGTGTATTGATGTTGATAATTTTAGAGGTATTTTGAACTGTTGAGGAGAAATTCATGCTTTGTTTTGACACGTTTGGTAACGAAGGGTACTTATGTTTGCTTCTATATCACCTATGCTTTTGAAGTTGTAACCTCTAATGCCTTTTTGATTTGTTGTTAGTTTTTGTGGAAAGGTTAGAGACAGCCAACGTGCTCTTTCTTTTCTACTATGAGGACCCACTACGAGTCATAGGTCTCTTTACGAGTCATAGTATTCCTTCATAGAAGGCAATAGTCACACATTGTGCCTTAACCCTATCCATGCGAGATTCACCTACGACTCGTAGCACCTGTTATGAGTCATAATGGTGGTCTCGTGGCCCAGATCTGAATTTACTAAATGTCACTAGAGTGGGATACGAGCCAAGACTACGACTCGTAGGAAGCCTAATGAGTCGTACCTACACGTCGTATCTGCTGTCCTGAACTTGATTCAGTCCTTTTTTATATTTTATTGTTAGTTGTTTGATTGTTTTATATATAATCAAGTTGTGCAAGACATCATGGTAATCAGGCGTTGGTTTGTAATGGTTTTGTAGAGACAATGTCTCCAAGAGGACGAAGAGTTGTTTCCTCATCCCCAGGATATCGACTGAGTGATGAGTCCAACGAGGATAAGAAATCAATTGAAGAGATGAATGTGCAACCTGACCCTAAGGCAAATGTTCCTATAACACGACCACAATCAACCAGAACACCGAGGGAAGTGGATAACTCCTCCCAATCTATTGAGAAGGATGAAGAAAACAGGTCAAATAATGATGACTCCACTTCTGTCTCTGGTTTTCTTGAAGTGTCTCAGACTCACCCAGAAGAGACTATTCCTCCAAAACCAGCTGATTCTGCTTACGCAGTCACTCCACTGATCCATACAAAAAAAGATGATGTGTCCCTGGAATTAAAGAGATCTATGATAAGGGACTGGAACCTAAGAGCAAAGGGAGTCTAGAGGTGGAGATTTCATAAGGAGACAAGGTTTAAATTTTCAGGGTTGAATAGTGTGCCAGGGTTAGAAGCTGATATTAACTTCCATGTGTTAAGATGGTTATCAAAAGTGCTGGGGAAGTACGCCCCTTACATGGTCTCAGAAATCTATGCCTCTTACTATGCCACTGTATGTGGCAATATTTCGAGGCTCATTAAGGCCATTGAGGCACCACATCTGTGAGAAGTCATGGTTAGGGGTGAGATATTAGACATCTCAGCAGAGACTCTTCAAATGGTGCAATTCAGACCTAATTGCAGAGCCCCGCACTCTATAGAAGAATATGACCATAGGATGGCTGACATGAGGAAGCAGTTATTCAGAATGATGCCGGGCTGAAAATGGATTTATTGAGGTAGATAGCAGGCCAAATCTACGAGGAAGGTGTTGAGCCACTATGGGTTACAGACCATGCCAAATATATTCTGAAGGCCCATCTCTCATTTAGGGGAAAGTTTTGGTGGTCTATTATCTGAATGCGCATCAGTACCACATTCATGGATAATGTGATCACCCTAGAAAGGGATGTGTTGTTGGAAAGCATATTGCTAGGATATGAGATTGATTGGGCTTGAGTTTTGGCAGAACAGATCCATGAGTCAGCAGTCTACACTCACCAAGCAATGCGATTCCCCATTCTAATTGATAGATTATGCAAGGAAGCTGGTGTTATGGTTTCTCTCCACTTGGATCCTCATATAGAGGCTTTGTGTACGATGGACCCAAGTCTAATAAGAGCTGATGAAAACCCCATAGCCCTAAAGAGAGCTATCCCACCTCCTGTACTAGAGCCACTCCCGGTAGAGCCTCAGCTTCCAGGTTTACCTCTAGCTACTACCGCCAATACTCCAGTTATTGCAGGGCCCACGTCGACAGTTTAGATCATGTCTACACCATCCTCCAGCACTCCAACACTAGCAACATCTTCCTTATAAGTTGAGCCTCTTTTCTCTGCTGTTGCATTTCATGCTTTATTGTGCAGGGTGTCTGTAGCGGAGGAAAGGTTACCTGAGCTGTCAACATATGTGTGGAAATTGATTAATCATATTGTTCGGGACTCCGAAGAGAGAATGAAGGAATATACCAAAGATTTGGTTGATGAGATAGTTCAAGCGGTGGATGCCAAAGTCAATGCATTTGAGACTCGAGTCCACAAGAGGCTTGAGGAATCTAGGCCTACTGATGCAAGCAAAGTCACTGAGGAGTTGTCCAAATTTGTGGCTGACTTATTACAAATGTTGGCAGCCCTTGTTCCAGCCCTTAAGGGAGCACCAATAGGAGATGAGGAATTTGATTAGCTCACTGACCATCCATACACTCGAGGAAAGAGTGTCCTCGAGCATGTTGACCCTAAGACGACCCCAAAGAAGCTGAGATAGGAGGAGGATCCCATACCCGAGGAGGTGGTGTAGGAGTCGCTTTTGTTGGCGGTTATTATAGAGAAAGAACACTGCACACCCCACCTAGATAGGGTACTTCTAGCACTACAGCAGAGGAGGAGAGACATCCTCTGGACCCCACAGACCAGTTACAGACCGACACTTGATGCACCATGATGTTTGACTTCTTTTGACCATAGTGCTCATTTTTTCATGCTGGATACTTTATTTTCTTTCAGAAAATCTTTCTATGATGTTTGTTTTGTTTGTTTTTAAATATGTTTACGTTGGATGTTATTTTTACTTCTACTTTGGATGTTTATTTTTTGTTTTTAATGGATGTGTGTATGTATTTCTGTGTTATCGTGTGTTGTTTTTGTTCTTGTTTTTACTTTGAGGACAAAATATCATCTTTTGGTGGGGTGGTGGAAGTTATGGATTAAGGTGAAGTCTGAGTGGACTCAAGTCCATAATTTCCCCTATTTTTGATCCCAATGTTTTCTTGCCGTGTTTCTTTTTCCTTGTGGATGTTTAATCTTTTGTTGAACTGGCATGTTTAGGAAGTATAGATAATTTGTAAATGCATGTAGATGGTATCTGCTAGCATATATATGTATATAATTCTGAAGTGTTCTTTAAAATTTTGATGAAAAATTAGGTACCCTCAAAATTTTTGAGGTTGTGATTATTGATGCATTCTTACATTTTTTTGAGTATATTGCATTGTTTGTTATGATACTGTAAAGGTAAGTTGAGGCTGAAGGCATGACCTGTGAGTCTATACTTCATTATGGATGCAAATGCCATGTGTGTGTGAGCCTATTTTGATACATTCATGCATTTTGTGTGGACTCAGAAGTTGCCTTGTTACTTTAAGATTGGTTTGGGGATGTTGTGGAGATGGAAAGGATCTTAGGACATTGTTCCTTGAGTGAAAGCACTTTTAGCCTAAATGACCCACCAAGTGAGTGAGTGAATCCCTTTTCCCAAATTCTTGAGCTTCTCGTGCATTCATTCTTTCTTGATACTCTGTTGACTTAACTTTATTTAATGAAATACCTTGATATTGGTCATGGTCTATCGTTGAACATATGAACCTTGGTTGAGGCCAAAGGCCTAAGTTGAGGGTGACTACAATTGGTGGCACTTGTTTGAGGCATAGATATTGTGTACTTCACCTAAGGCTAAAAGCCTAAGTTGAGGGTGACTCTTATTATGGTAAAGTAATAATAATAAGGTAGTTTGTTGGAAAATCAAGAAAGAATTGAGAAAGCATTAACCGAGTGAAGAAAAAGAAGAAAAGTGCCTTAAATTAAGAAAAAGTAGAAATAATGAGTTTGAAATCAAGGCACAACTGAAAAAGAGAAAGAAAGCACTCAAGAAAAGTGCAAAACAGGAGAATAAGGGTGGATTGATTTTAAAGGGTTGGATTATGAAAGCAAAAAGTTTTGGTAAACATGGTTCAAGGATAGCATTAGTCACTATTTGCCCGAAATACCATGCCAAAGCACCCTGAACCTATGTTACAAGCCTATAAGTCCTAAAGTGATCCAACTCCACTTTATCACCAAGCTAGAAGATGAGTATACAAGTGAACATATGGTGTTAGTCAGTATGCTTGAATTTCAGTTGTGAGAGTGAGAATACTTCCTCAGTCCCTGAAATATAAATATTTTGAGTGAGTATAAGAGACCTCTTTCCAGTGAGGGTATTTGCACTGTATGAGTAGCACATGACTATACCAGTGATTGTGGATGATTGATGATCCTTAACTTGTCATAGTTAGATTGCTAGGTATCTCATTATGTTCCTGTTTGCTCAATAATATTACAATCCTGTTTTGAAAATAGTAATTGTTTACCTGAGTATGAGGAGTTTATATATATGCCATCAGTATAGTTTCTACGTATTTCTCTTCGTCTGTGTAGGTTGAGTCGTTGCTTAAGGACAAGAAACAATTCTAAGTTGAGGGTGTTGATGTGCTGTCAAAATAAAATACATTTGGTGCCTGAAACAAGGGATTTTGTGAGTTCTTAAAGAGACTTTTTAGTGTTTTGATGTGTTTTTGTTTTAATCTTGTAGAAAAGTTAGGTTGGCATGATTTTGAAGAAAAGTTGCAGATTTTACTGAAGTATAGGCCATACGAGTCAACCTACGAGTCGTAACTCAAGTTACGCGTCATAGGGTGGTGTCGTAGCAGGAATTAGAGACCAAAATTAGAAATCTACCAAGTGAAGGTTACTCCTACGAGGATATCCTATGAGTCATAATTCATATTATGATTCATATAGACGGACTTATAGCAAGAATCAGAGAGCTAAAATATTGTACTAAAAACTGAAGACCAAGTCTAAGAGACAAACATACGAGTCGTATCCCAAAGAATGACTCATACCTATGAGTCGTACCGGTTCAGTCCAAAATGCTAAGAAACTTATACGAGACCCCGACTATGACTCTTAGGTCATATTACGAGTTATAACGGCAAGGCTTATCAGCTGTTAACTATCTTTTTGTGTAAATACTAGGGTTATTTTGTAAATACTATACGTAGCTTAAGTTAGGTTTTTGAGAGAGAGTTCAACTAGTAGACAATCTGCCCTTCTATTTGGAATCTTTTCTTAGTTTTCTTTTGAGTAGATTATTGTTCTCTATTGGAAAACCCACTTTTGGAATTGCAAATGTTACCTTGTACTCATTATTTATCAATCAAGCTTGTGGATTTGCAACTTGTGGTGCCTAATTTATTCAATGTTATTGGCAAAACTCTCAACTATGTCTATCATGTGCATTTTTGTGTGTTTTGCTTTTGCCATGAGTAGCTAAGCACCCAGAACTTGGGGTTGTGGGAACCATGGGTAGTTGAATTGACATATCCTAGGTTTCTTGCATTTCTATGATGAGGGTTTTGCATGTATAGTCTATTCTCCTTCATCTTATTGATATTTGGTGGTGGCAAACACGAAACCTCCCTACTATCAAGATCTCGACCAGAGTAGTGACGATTAGGAATAAGGAAGTAGATGATAGAATTTGATTGATATGTTCTCGTCTTATCAACCAAACCTGACCAATAGGAGATTCATTGGGATTATTTGTAACAGTTAGTTGGCACGCCATAGTGAAATTCGACTTTCACCTTCACAAGAGAACTGGAAGAACCTAAGTTACCGTCTTACATGCAAATCACTAATTATAGTTGTGTTATCTAGGGTAATCGAGTCGACGGACCATGGAGAACACAATTCATGAGTAGTTCCCAAAATTGAGTGTTTCCTTGCATTATAGTTATTGTTTATTTGACTTGTTTTTGAATCACAAAAAATACCCCCATTTAGATATTGTAGTCATAAATACTAGAAATGATTAGTAATGAAGTCTTGTAGTCAAGCCCTGCATTTCCTGTGGATTCGACCCTAACTTTGATTAGGTTAATTGCTGACAACGATAACTTTCTTATTGGAGCGTCAACATCATCTATTATCGCTCAGAAAATTCTCACCAGGGAAAAACAGGAGCCAGCCTCTTTACCATTCCCAAGCTTCATCACAGATTTGTGTAAGCAGGCTGGGCTCCCCAGGAATAAAAGGATTGATGTGAACGTAACGCTATCAGCATCCACAAATATCTAGTAGATTGAGGTTTAGTTTTTGAGAGACGAGGAGGACAGGGCAAGGACGAAGTTGGGCGATAAATTAATAGTGGTGACGTTAAGGAGAGTCTGAAACTGCAGCGCTGCCCACCTTGGCAGGTGCAACCTCTCTTTCTCCTACTTTACGCTTATATTCTGCCTCTATTCCCTCTGCTGAGGCCCAAACAGAGACAGAGGCCACATATGAGCAACCCCCACTCACTGAGGCCACTATTCTTGCTTTTGGCTAGCTACCCTAAGTATCCGATCTTCCTGTCACTAAGGCTGAGTTATCTATGCGTAAGCTAGTTAAGGTAGCCTTAGACAAAGCTTTGAGGCTATATTTAGGCTAACGCAAAGCAGCAGGAGTTAATAGAGGCAAACAAACAGAGGATTCATAAACTTGAGTCAATGATTGATGAGCATGGGAAAAAGTTGGCCAACTTGAAAGATAGAGTGGCCGCTGTAGAGAAGGCAGGTGGTGGCAATGAAAACACATCTTCTTTAAAAGGCAGTTTTGATTTGTTAAAGAAGGAGGTGTAGCCCTCCGATCCATGGACTTGAGCACTTTCTTTGACAGGCTAGATGATCCACTCAAAGTGGATATGGCTGTGGTCCCCGATGATGAGTTGAACATAAAATTTTTGGGTGATGGCAGTGAAGAAATCTATGAGGTATGCACCTAGAGATCGATGAGAACATATTGGGAGCAGAGCCTAGCCAAGAGGACCATAAGGAGTTAGCTTTGATGGAGAGCCAATATGGACACTATGAAAGCAATATCTCTTTTGGATATGTCTATGATAGGCTCATTCGATGTACGTTAGCCTGAGCTTTCACATTCTTTGATTGATCTCGAGAGTTCGCCAGTAGATAAGGGCATTGATGCCCCCATAACCTCCACCACTACCGTAGCAAGATTGATCTAACTAGGAGTATTCTCATACTCGTTTCTTTCTTCTTATGCTTGATCTCTATTGTCCCTTGCACATTGAAGGCAATGTTTTTTCCTTTTAGAAGGGGGTGAGCATGCATAGTTTCTTATCCATTGGATGATTATTAACTTATGTTTTTGTTATGAATTGGATGAGACAATGGTGTTTACTTTAGTCCGTTGATGAATATTGAGACAGTTTTTAACTTTTTTGGTTGTTAATAAATTCAAATTCTGGCTGTAATAGAGTAGTATTTGTTTTGTTATTTTGACTTTTCTTTACTTTTTTGAATTGAATGGATGAATGATTTCAAATGATATCCTTGAATTTTCGCAAGCCCCATGTATATATGAAAAGCTGTTCTAATGCAAATATCGTGTCTCTAGTCCTTAGTAATCAAGCATCGATGTTTCATATCTTTGATTCAGGTGGTGCCATGGATGAGGGACATGTACTCACTCACTAATTTGTCTTTTCTTAATAAATCAGTCCGTACATGGATTTGATGCATTTTGAGTTGACTATGCAAGTAATTGAGCTTGCATATGCAATGATCAAAAATTATAAGTGTGTTTCCATGGTCTAGATATGAATCCATTGTGCCAATGTGGGATTATAATTTTGTTGAAATTTATGTTTTGTAGCATCTAGAACATGAATAGTTTTTTTTTGAGAAGTAATTTTGTTGATTCTGAAATAGGAAAGGACCTTAGGCCTTTTTTGGTGCCATTAAGTCCATTTGACCATAGTGACATCCCTTGACGATGAAATGAGTCCTTAGTGAAGCCCTTTGAGCCTTGATCCTTGATCCTTTCTTTGGTAACCATGTAACCTGGGGTCATGTTGTGAAAGACAATTCCTTCTTGTTTCTTACCAATCCCTCCTTGAGCTTGAAATGAACTAAGCCATGGCTAAAGGCTAAGTTGGGGGAGTTAGTAGAAAGAAGGGCATGTCTCCCATGAAAGATTTAAAAAAAGGGAAAGAAATGAAAGAAAGAAAGTGAGAAGTCACTAGAAATAAATGAAAGCAAGGAAAAAGTGAACATATTTTGCTTGAGAAAAAGTTGAAAAAAAGTGCTTCAAATTGAGGACCCTCAAAAAATTGTGAAAACAGAGTGTAAAAAGGGGAGACACTTAGGATGATAAATCAACAACAATAGAGATGTCAAAAGGATAAGAATGGAAGAGTACCAAGAACCTTTAAGCCTGAAAAGAATATGTTGTGTTTAAGAAGGGATGAGTCACTGCCGTCCATACACTATCCTACCCAACCTTAACACTATATTACAACCCTAAAAAAGTTCTTTGGGATCTTAGTAAAGTCAAGTGAACTCCGATTGAGAAATAGGGAAAGCCAATAGGTTGAAGCTTATATGCTATTTCTCAATTAGGAGAGTTAAAGTTGAAGATGTCCTTTGAAAATAATATCATATTCTTGTGTGCTCAAGATCTTCTTTGGCATGAGGGAAAATGGTGATGACTTTAGGCAATGTTCAGTAGATATATGAGAAATTGTGAGCATAGCCATGTTTTGATTACTCCTTAGTCTTCTCTCAAGGCTTCAAAGTTATATAAGTGATTTGTGAAAGTTTGAGAAGGGATGAAAAATGTGGAAATATATGTGTTGCTCCCTGTGGCCCTATTTGTAAGATTTGAAATTGGACGAATTGATATTTGATTTGCTTGATGGAAAGAAAAGGCTTATGTTGGGGTGTTGACGAATCCATATTTTGGACTCATTTTGGGTCTACCTAGCGAAGAAACACTGTCTTTAGTATGTTGTTATTTCTAATCTCTAACAAATATATATGTGTTATATCAAGGAATAGGATTAAAAGTACACAAATGGACAATACTTGAGAAAATCTTGGAAGGGAGAAAAAGTGCAAAAAGGTAGAGAAGGCGGCATCGCCTACACAATCGGCGATCCGCCGAACAATCAGAGAGACCGCCTAGCATTGTAACAACCAAAAATCATGCTCAAGTTAGTAATGCAGTCAAAATCAATGACCAAAAGTACTAAGTGCACCGCCGAATAGCATAGGAGACCACCTAAAATTACAGTACTCAAAGCCCCAAAGCCTTGACAAGAAGGTGATGTGATAGGAACTTCAGCGAATTGCCAAATTGAATTCGCGGAGTAAAGAACAATCACCTAATTTTGTGGAAAAGAAAGACTTATGAAGATGAAGTGGAAAGTGGTCAAGTGCATATTCGGTGCATCATCGAAGTGCTCGACGATGCTCGGTCATAATTGTCAAATGACAATTCAGAGCTTAAACTCTCAAACTTTTGTATAGACTTTATATGCAATTTAGAAAGGACATTGTACATGTCATATCAGAACATATTGTCCTTCAAGTTTTACATTGAGAGTAGTACATAAAACTCTCCTTCTTTAGAGTACAAGGTTTGAAAGGGTTTTAAAGCTTTGGGAAAGCAAAATTAGTGTAGATTGGCTAGTGATATTCAACTATTTTCTATTCAATCTTTTTACACATGACTGAAACTACTATATTTTGTATTAAATATTTAATTTCTAGCATGCATGGCTTAAAACCCACGTTGGGGGTGTGCTATTTATACGTGTTCTTGATTTATCCATTAGGCCTTTGATATTTTGACTTATTTATAGTTGAATTGAGTGAATTTACATCCATTCATATGTTTAATCAATAATTCAAGGTTGCAAACTTGGGGTTTACTTTTGATCTCTAATTATTGCCTTAGCCGGAATGATTAGAGTGTCAAATAGATGTAGTAGATAAAAACTTCTAAGGGTTTTAGTTGAAGTCCAAAGCCATGGATTGAATGGCCAAGGTATTAGGGGCTTTGGTGAGACTTGTTAGGCCAAGCGTGTCCCCGGTGGTCCGTATATGATATCGTAGTTGAATCTTATGAAACACTCATGTGTTATAGCTGAACATGGGTTATAAGAAACCTAGCCTATTGACTCATTGTCAATTCGCTTAGTGAAATATTTAGACCGAGTTGGTAGATCGATTCCCATATTTGCATATCCCTAACATCTTCTCTTATTTGCTGATTAAATTTGTTGAATGGATATCATATAGTTAGGTTCTTGCTTTCAATTATTGCTACCCCAGATCCTGTAATCACTTATTCTAATAAACCACTTTTATCTTGAATTACTATGCATTGTAGGATTCTACCCCAACCTCTTAGTTGGGTTATTATACCGATGATGACTGCCCCTGCTTCCTTTGAGTAGCCTAGATGAGCGACATCAGGGTGCATGTTGACATATTCACTGACCAAAAGAGTTTCAAATATGTATTAACTAAAGGAATTTGAACTGAAGGCAAAATATGTGGTAAGAATTTTTAGAGGATTGTGATATGAGTGTGTGATGTATCATCCAGACAAAGAAAATGTTATATCCAATGCATTAAGTAGAATATCTATGCGAAGAATTACCTGTGTTGAGGACAGAAAGAAAGAGCTAGCTAAAGAAGTGCATTGTTTGGCTCATTTGAGTTTTAGGTTGAATAGCTTGAACAATGGTGGTTTGATAATGCAAAATGAGGCAAAATTGCATTTGCTACTAGAGGTTAAAGCAAAGCAAGACACGGATCCTACTTTAGTTGAGTTGAAGAAGTTGGTGGACAGTAAGAAGGTTGAGGTCTTCTTACTAGGGGGAGATGGAGTACTTCATTACCAAGGACAGTTATATGTCCCAATGTAGATGGTTTAAGGGAAAAGATACATGATGAGGCTTATAACTCTAAGTATTCTATTCATCTGGTATCCACCAAAATGTATAGAGATTTGAGATAGGTGTATTGGTGAAATAACATGAAGAACGACAGAGCAATGCATGTGATGAGGTGTTTAAATTGTCAACAAGTGAAGGTGAAACACTAAAGACCGGGTAGTTTGGCCCAAGACATTGAGATACCTACTTGTAAATGAGAGGAAGTGAATATGGATTTCATTATGGGATTGCCAAAGAATATGAAACAGTTTGACTCAATATGGGTGATTGTTCATAGAATGAAGAAAATAACCCACTTTTTGTCTGTGAAGACTTCCTATAGTGCCAAAGATTATGATAAGGCTACATTCAAGAATTTGTAAGGTTTTATGGGGTACTGTTGTCCATAATATTTTATTGTGGTGCTCAATTACCTCTCATTTTTACAAGTATTTCCAAAAGGGTCTTGGGACAAAGGTGAAGCTTAGCATCACATTTTATCCTCAAGAAGATCAGCAAGCCAAAAGGATAATGCAAACTCTGGAAGATATGTTGAGGACACGGGTTATTGTTTTCAAAGGTGGTTAGGATGATCACTTGCCTCTTATTAAATTTTCTTACAATAATAGTTCACTCAAGCATTTAGATGGCACTATTTTTTAAGGCTTTGTATAATAGATAGTATAATGATTTGAAGTTAGGATGATGTCCTTGGTTGGACTGGATTGGGTACTCGACGCCATAGAGATGGTAAAGGCCACAAAAGAAAGGTTAAAGGCTGCCTAAAGCTGTCAAAAATCATATACAAATATTTGGAGAAGAGACCTTGAGTTTGATAAAAGTGATTGGGTGTATTAAAGGTTTACCCTATGAAAGGAATAGTGCATTGGGGAAAAAAGAGAAAATTGAGTCACAGAGATGTGAGATCTTATGAGATTGTGAAAAGGATTGGGAAGGTAATTTATGATCTAGATTTTCCTATGGAGTTAGCTATAGTTCATCTGGTGTTTCATATGTCAATGTTTAGGAAATTTTTGGGTGATCCTAATGCTATTAATTTATTAAAGGATCTGACTATTGAGGAAAATTTGACCTATTAAGAAGTAACAATTGAGATTTTTGACTGGAAAATAAAAAGATTGAGAAAAACGAAAGTTGCATCCATCAAAGTGTTGTGGAGAAACCAACAAGCTAAGAGTGCTACTTGAGAAGCACCAATAGACATGATGAAACAATATCCTTACCTCTTTTCTTCTATTCAAGCCTAAGGTGCCTAAATATGATATATTCTGCCAAATTCTCACTAACGCGTGTTTCCTTGTAATATTGCATGCATACATGATCGTGAGACTATTTTAGAATGATGTTTGATGCATGAGTTTGATGATTTTATGTTGCATTTTTGCACTTATGATGGATTGTTGGTTATGTGTCTACTCTATTCAAGCTTTCTGTTAAATCATTCGAGGTCGAATGTTCCCATGGGAGAAATATTATAACACTCGATATATTGAAAAGTATGGAAATTTGAAAATTTGTAGAAAATTTTTAGCTAAATGATATAACATGCCGATTTACAGCTCGTGGATCAGACTACAAGTTGTAGAATGACTTCGTGGTTGAGGTCCTGAAGTTGGTAAAATTTTTGGGTTATAAAAGTCATTATATGAAGTAATCTACTAGTCATGAAGTAATCTACTAGTCATACTCTTGATTATGGCTCATAAATTGGATCATGAAAGGGATCCTAAAAGATGGAAAATTTTCATAGTTGGGCGTTATCTATGAAGGGATCTATAGTCCGTAAATGGAACTACGAATGATATTGTTGGCTCATGGTTTGAGGGGTGCAATTTTCAATAGCCAAAATTTTGTGACCTAAAATGCATAAGGGAAAATTACGACCCGTACTTCATTCTACGACCCGTAACAGTAGCTCGTAGATGGGTCCACTAGTTTTTAAGTGAAGGATTTTTTTGGTCAGTTTTGATCCATTTAACTCCTAAATTAAGTCATTTTGACCCTCCCAACTAACGTAACTGGCTCAATTTCTGTAAAACCTATTCCTAACTCATTCTATTTCATTCACTCTCAAAATCCTCTCTTAAATTCTTAAATTTTCTCTATCTAAGCAAGGACTCTATTGGAGATCGAATTTCAACTTTTTTCTAAGAATTTCAAGGTCTATTGAAACGCCCCAAAAAGTTCTAGAGAATGGGCATTGGATACACCTATAATCGTTATTTCCATATATATCAAGATCCGTGTATGATATCAAAAATCCGACTTCATATTCGTAAGCAGGGGGAAAATTGAGTAGGAAATAGGTATAAATCGAATTTTAGAGCAACTATATCAAAATTTTATTTTCCAAAGTTGAAAAAAAATAGTAAGAATCTACATCCATGGCGCGATGCGGCCAGGGCACTGACCTGTGTATTTTTGTTTCTAGTTTTCCTAGTTTGGTCCAGGGCCTTGAGATCTTGGTCCTAAGCCTTCCTATGCATAAAATCACCTACACTTAGTCATTTGTCAACCCTATATCATTCAAGACATTTCCCAAAATCCTCTCTAACACTTAGCTAAACATTTCATCCAAAAACAAGTGTCCCAAACTCATTCCACATCTCAAGAAATTCAATCAAGCTTCAAGCTCTTTTTCAAATATTCATAAAGGAAATCTCCAAATTTGAGGTATGTGGGTTTCAACCATTTGGTCCTTTCACCCATGGTGCCGAAACTTCCTTTTTAAGTAAATTTCATGTTCTCAAGTTGAAATATCTATATGAATTTCTTATCATGAATTTGATTATGAACTATGTAGGGATTTCATAAATATTGACTATTTAAGTATGTTTTGAGCTATAAATCTATAATCTATTATGTGATTTGATTAGAGGTTTCAATGTATCTTGCATGACGGTGTTACCAAGTGCTGGGAGTTGATTTACATTAAATTTTGTCACGTGATTTCACTCTTGAATAGCATGATTTTAAACTAGCATTACCAAACCACCAAGTATTTGATAAAATGTCCGGTTACGGATTCTTGAGTTACTGATGATCTATTATATGGCTTATATCAATTGACTTCATGATGATGAAATGAATGTTTTTATGTGATGATTTCATGAAAAGTATCTATGGTCTTGCATGTTGACCACACTTTGTTGAGGGGGTGATACGCCTCAATTGCCTTGTTGGGGGGTGCTATGCCCGTACTACCATGTTTAGGGAAATATACCTTAGCCACCTTTTTGGGGGCTTCTATGCCCATAATACAATGTTGAGGGGTGTATACCTTGTCCATCTTTTCGAGGGGTGCTATGCTCGTACTACAATGTTGAGGGGTGTATACCTTGGCCACCTTCTTGGGGGGTGCTATGTCTGTACTACCTTGTTGAGGATATGTACCTTGGCCACCTTGTCGGGGGGGTTCTATGCCCGTACTACCAATTGAGGGGTAGTTACCTCAATCAACTTCCAAGGGGGTGATATACCTTGGATTCTAAGTATTAGTTGCTTGGTCTATGATGATGGTCTCTTCCTACACTTGTAATATGTTCCATATAAGCATATTTTACTTTAGGCATTGATCATGCATGCATATTGCTATCATACTTACCCATTGCATATGTATATGCATTTTTGTTATGTTGCCCATCTCTTGTTTCATTACATCCTATATACTTAGTACACTCAACATACTAACGTGTACTGTATGCCTACATGATGTTACCATGCAGGAACTAGAGCCCCTCACGACTATCCTCCTCATGGATAGTTACTTATCTTGAAGATAACATATTGGTGAGTCCTCAAGTTCGCGGACACTAGCTTTGCGCTCTTGCTTTGGCTATCTCTATATGTTGAATCTTGATACTAAAAAGGTGAGCTTAGAATGTTTTCTTGGCCCCCGTCCAATCCCCTCATGCTCTTTCTCCAACTTCTAGGGTGAGGAGTTTCATAAGAATGAACCCACCGGAGTTCCATGGGTCTAAAGTGGATGAGGATCCTCAAGAATTTATTGATGAGAGGTACAAAGTGTTGTCTATTATGGGTGTTAGATAGGAGGTGAAAGCGGAGTTAGTGGCCTACAAACTCAAAGGGGTGGCCCATGTATGGTTTACTCAATGGAAGGAGGAGATGGGGAACCACAATGTGATCCTTTCGGAGGAGTTCAAGAAGGCATTTCTCAATCGTTTCTTCCCTTTTGAGCTAAGGGAGGCCAAAATGATGGAATTCATTAATCTAAAGCAAGGGTTGATGAGTGTGAGGGAGTAGGCCCTCAAGTTCAACCAACTCTCTAAATATGCTCTACAATTAGTGGCCGAGCTAAGATCTAGGATGAACAAGTTTATGATGGGTGTATCCAATTTAGTGAATGAGGAGTGTCGTGCCGCCATATTGATAGGATATATGGACTTGTCCCACCTCATGATTTATGCCAAACAATTGGTAGGTGAATAGTTCAGAAAAAGGAGAATAGGTGACGCCAAAAATGCCCGTTTTGAAGGTATATTCCAAGGTCTCAAGGGTGGACTCCTTTAACAAGGCCTAGGGTCTTTCAATGCTCCTAATAGAAGGTTTGCTAATGACACCCCAAGGTTCCAACATAGAGGTGTTGTGGTTCCTAATAATATGTGCCTAAGATGTGGTAGAGGCCATGATGGCCTATGTTTCAGGAACACTAATGCTTGATATAGTTGTGGAGAAGTGGGTCACAAGATGATTGATTATCCTTGTAATCGCAACAAGGGTGGAGATCGCCATCTACAAGGCCATGGTGCAAATGTGAGTCCTAGAGAAAGAGGAGGTCAACAAGGTGGTTCCCCATGGCACAATCGGTTCTATGTTCTTCAAGGGAGGCAAGGGATAGATAAGGTGCCCGATGTCATCACTAGTATGTTAAAAGTCTTTGATATTGATATATATGCATTGATAGACTCGGGTGCCACCATTTCTTTTGTTACTCCTTTTGTTGTCAAAATATTTCATGTGAAACCCGAGTTGTTGTGTGAGCCATATGAGGTTCCTATTCCCGTTGGTACATCCATTATTTCTAGAAGGGTCTATAGAAATTGTCCCATTTTCATTTTTCATGAAATATTGCATTGTGATTTCGTTAAGTTGGATATGGTGGATTTTAATATCATTGTTGGGATGCTTTGGTCATATGCATATTATGCCTCTATTGATTGTAGATCCTGTAGGGACAAATTCAAGTTCCCTAATGAAGCCGTACTTAGTGGGAGAGCCATGATGTGGTGGTCAAGGGTAGATTCATTTCTTGCATTAAATCCCAAAGTTTGATTTCTAAGGAGTGTCTCTATCATCTTGTGAGGATTAGGGATAGTCCAAAGTCCTTCCTATAGAGTCGGTTCCGGTGGTCAATGAGTTCCTTGATGTCTTTCCTAGTGAGATTCCTGGTGTTTCTCCCGAAATGGAAATAGATTTTGGTATAGACCTCCTTCATGATACTCAACCCATTTCTATTCTCAATTACCGTATGGCCCCAGCGAAGTTGAAGGAGCAATTGAGGGACTTATTGGAAAAGGGTTTTATTGGGCATAACCAATCACCTTGGGGTGCACCGATCTTGTTTGTAGAG
The DNA here is from genome assembly GCA_011800125.2 of Solanum clarkiae. Classification (NCBI taxonomy): domain Eukaryota; kingdom Viridiplantae; phylum Streptophyta; class Magnoliopsida; order Solanales; family Solanaceae; genus Solanum; species Solanum clarkiae. Next base: position 9,764 of record JAABOM020082437.1, on the reverse strand, counting down.
ATGATGGATGGTACTCTTAGAATTTGCATTGATTATGGACAACTTAATAGGGTCACCATAAAGAATAAGTACCCTCTACGAAGGATTGATGATCTTTTTGACCAACTTCAAAGGTCCGGTCATTTTTCTAAGATTGACCTTTGTTTTGGGTATCACCAAGTGAAACTGAGGGAGTGTGACATTCCTAAGACGACCTTCTGAACTAGGTATGGGCACTATGAGTTTGTAGTTATGTCTTTTCGGTTGACCAATGCACCGGCTATCTTCATGGATCATATTTATTTTGTCTTTAAACCATACCTTTACTTGTTTGTGGTGGTATTTATTGATGAGATCTTGATCTATTCCAATGGTGAGGAGGGCATGTATATCACTTGAGGGTGGTGTTAAAAATCTTGAGAGAGGAAACGTTGTATGCCAAATATGAAAAATGTGAGTTTTGGTTGAAAGAGGTTGCCTTCCTAGGTCATGTGGTTTTGGGTGATTATATTAAGGTGAATCCTAAAAAGACTGAGGTAATTAGAAATTGGCCTAGACCTTTGACTCCATTAGATATTAGAAGTTTCTTGGGATTGGTAGGTTACTACTACAGGTTTGTTAGTGGTTTCTCTTCTATTGCTTCTCCTTTGACCAAGTTGACCCAAAGAAAGGTAAAATTTTTGTTGATCGATGACTATGAAAAGAGTTTATTAACTTTGAAAGATAAGCTTGTGTCCGCTCCTATCTTGTATCTACCGGAAGGGTTGGAAGGGTTTGTTGTGTATCGTGATGCCTCAAGAATTGTTTTGGGTTGTGTCTTAAAATGGTAAGGTGATAGCTTATACCTCTAGAAAACTTAAGGTGCATGAGAAGAATTATTCTAATCAAGATCTTGAATTGGCCGCCCTAGTATTTGCTCTGAAGATTTGGTGTCCTTACTTGTATGGGGTCTATGTTAATGTGTTTACCGATCATAAAAGTCTCCAGTATGTGTTCATCCAAATATTTCTCAACTTGAGACAAAGAAGGTGGTTAGAGATACTTATGGATTATGATATGAGTGTGCATTATCACCCTGGTAAGGATAATATTATGGCTGATGATCTAAGCAGGGTGTCTATGGGTAGCCTGGCTAATGTTGATGGTGGTGGCAAGGAGGTAGCTAGAGAGGTCCATCAGTTAGCTAGACTGGGGGTTAGGTTGGAAGAGGTTGATAATGGTGGTGTTGTGGTTGTTGATGCTTCTAAATCTACATCGGTTGAGGAGTTAACTGCAAAGCAAGATCATGACCCCACCTTGTTAGAGTTGAAGGCCTTAGTAAGAGATGGTAAGGTTGAGGTTTTCCCCCAAGGGGGAGATGATGGCCTTAGCTACCAAGTTAGGTTTTGTGTACCTAATGTCGATGACTTGAAAAAGAAGATTTTAGATGAGGCTCATAATTCTTCCTATTCTATTCACCCCAATTCTATAAAGATGTATAGAGAATTGAAGGAAGTGTTTTGGTGGGGTGATATGAAGAGAGACATTGCCAAGTTTGTATCCGGTTGTCATAATTGTCAACAAGTTAAAGCTGAGCATCAAAGGACGGGTTGCGTAGCCCAAGATATAGAGGTTCCTACTTGGAAATGGGAGAAAATTAACATGGATTTTGTGGTTGGTTTGCCTAAGACTAGAAAGCATTTTGATTCCATTTAGGTTGTGGTTGACAGAATGACAAACTCGGCTCATTTCCTACCAGTTAAGACTACTTATGGTGCCGAAGATTATGCCAAATCGTATATTCATAAGTTGGTCAGATTTCATGGGGTGCCTTTGTCTATCATTTCGGGTCGTGGTACTCAATTCACTTCTCACTTTTGGAGGTCCTTCCAAAGAGGGCTTGTTACCAAGGTAAATCTTAGTACGACCTTTCACTCTCAATTGGATGGCCATGCCGAAAGAACTATCCAAACTCTTGAGGATATGCTTAGAGCTTGTGTTGGGGAGTTTAAGGGTAGTTGGGATGAAAATCTTCCACTAATTGAGTTTGGGAGATGGCTTTACTGGGTCCAAACATGGTTATGGAGGCCATAGTGAAAGTCATGGTGATAAGGGAAAGGTTGAAAACTGCCCAGAGTTGACAAAAGTCCTATGTCGATTGATGTTCTGTCAAAATATAGCATATTTGATACCTAAAACAAGGGATTTGTGAGTCCTTAATGCAATCCTTTTCAGTTTTTATGTGTTTTTGTGTTGTTAATGCAGAAAAGATAGGTTGGCATGATTATGGGAGAAAATTGTAGATTTTGTTGAAGTGAAGGATATACGTGTAACACCCCACACCTTACAATACTAGCATAAGTCAAATGAAACATAATATGGTTTGGTCAAATTAGCACTAATTTTCAAAAGTGCTTGAATCTCGCGTTAATGGGATATATGTGCGTCTAGTGCTTAAGAGGGTCGAGTGTATACATGTTTTGTGTCAAATTGAGGAGATTACAGTGTTAAAATGAATTGAGAGAAATGAGGTGCTTGTAGGACTTAGTAAGCAAGTAGGTGAGTCAACTACTTGCTTAGCTTAAAATTGTTATCTAAACGGAGATGAGGCTCGACGTCGAAATTGTCCAAGTTCGATTATGAATAAAGTCCGTGTTAAGGGTGTAACTTTGGCCCATGTTTTAGTATCATAATTGGGCTATATGATCAGCCCAATAAGTATAATAAAAATGGCCCCAAAGACATCACAATACACTTAGCAAATTGGCCCCAAAACTAAGTAAGTGAAGTTGGAAAATAGGCAGCCCAAGTCCATCAAGTTGGTGCTCGAAAAGGCACAAATGAAAGGAGAAAGGAGCTGCATCACCTCCTTAGTCAAATAAGTCTGATAATGCCTTAGTGAGGTCAGCCAAATTTCATTAAAAAAAGGGGTCAAAGCAGCTCCCAAAGGTCATTTCTCAACTTGACCTCACAAAAATCAGATTTGCTCTCTAAAGTTCCTCTCAACTTTTCTCAACTTTGTGATGCAACCAAATGACTCTTTTAGGGTTCTTAAGGAGCCTATATAACTTTAAGATAAAGGTAAGTAACTGTAGTTGTGTGTTTAGGATGGTTTTATCATGAAAAATAAGAAATAGATGCTAGTTATGCTTGCTGAAATTTGTTGGACAGATTCAGTGCAGAAAGTTGTTGCACCGTTTCCTTTTGTTTTGGTGATTTCTCTATGGTTTTTAAGTTTTATTATGAGGGGAACTTGGTGTTATTAACATGGTTTTAGTTATAAACATCACCCTAAGGTTTCTTCTCTATGGTTTTAGGTCTGTTTATATGTGAAAATATTGCTGGAACAGTTTGGTTAAAATTTGGAATAGGTTTGGAGTTGTCAACATCGAAATGTAGCGAAGGAAGGTGACCTTATGCAGTCCATTTTTAGGTTGTGTAGAATTGCTATGTGTTGAACTTTGTGGTCTTTTGTAAGACTTTCAAGAGGCTGAAAAAAGATGTATATGACATATGCATAAGAATTGTTGTTCGAAAATACGGTTATAAGTGAAAAGGTTGGACAAAATGCCTTGACGTCGCTAATTAAAAGCTTGCTACCCATGTGTTGTTTTGTTATGTGATTGGGCTGCCAAGATGTGTTTATTGGCTACTAATGCTAGTTTTATCACCTACTATGTTGTAGATAAATATTTGGAGGAAGGGAATATTATGTTGAATTAGTAACGAGGTATGTAAGGTTACTTGATTTCGTATGACTTGGCATGAAACATAGATCTCTCCTTAGCACATAAAGACACTTGCCAACCCCGAAACAACTACTAATCATGTCTCGATTCTTTGACATGTTCACATACTTCCATACATGGTTACTTTCACATTTGCATACATGCTTGTATACCAAGTTACATGGGTTCTTATTACTAGATAAAGTTCACGAGTTGTTTCATTTCATACGCATTTTACTATTTGTGTAACGTACTCTTTTCATTGTCATATTGTCTTGTATGATTATCTATGTGTCACATGCTACATATAGATTCCTACATCTCCAATATTGTGACCACCAAAAGAACCATCTTAAAGGTAATTGAAAGATAAAGTATACAGTTTTGATAGATGGTAGCCCGAGGGGGTGGAAGTAACACCTAGCTAGGGACGATCCTATCACGGGTGGTAGCACGAGGGGATTAAGGAAAAATCTAGTAGAGGGAAGATCCCGATATCCCGAGGGATGGAAGAATCACCTATCCAGGAAACATCTTATTACGGGGGGTAGCCCTAGAGGTGAAGGAAGAACCTAGCGAGGGACGAACCCGATACAGTTCACCACTGATCAATTGGTCATTTGTATTACAGCTGTGCACATATTTTACAATACAAATTCTACAGTAAAGGTAAAGCAATATAAAACACATAAATTATATGATCCCACAGTATAACTAAAGGTGGTCTATTATGCTACACAGTGTACAATTTCACTTGAGTTGTTATATCATATACAGTGTATCCTGCCTTACATACTCAGTACATTATCTTGTACTGATGTCCTTTCCGAGAGACCTGCATTTGATGCTGCAGGTACAGGTGCTAATAGATCTCCCTAGTAGGAGTACAGGACATTCAGCTGTGGATACTAAGCTTCAGAGCTTTGCATGTCTAGAGCTTATATGTTTATGTTGTACAGTTAGTTGAGGTGGGGCCTGTCCCGACCCTTATCAGATGTCTTTATTTATTTAGAGGCTTTATAGACTATGTAAAGTAAAATGTGGTCATGTCTCGTACTTTAAATACCGTGGCCCCAACGGCCTAGTGACATGCATTTCCTTTTGCCTTGTTATCACTGTTTATCTTCTTAAGGGCATGTCAAATGCAAAAACCCCTTATAGTATGTATAGAAAGTGCATAGTTACAGGTTAGTTCTCCCGAGCCTTATCGTCAATGGGTGCCAGTTCGCCCTAACGGGACTTTGGGGCATGACAGAGGTGGTATCAGAGCAGGTTATCCTAGGGAGTCTACAAAGCCGTGTCTATGTAGAATCTTGTTTATTAATGTGTGGTGCACCACATTTATAAGAAGGAGTCTACGTGGCATTTAGGAGTTGTTACTTCTTTTCATTCTTTAGATCTTGCCATAGAGCAAAGTGTAATAGGTTGATTGTGTCTAACCCCTAAATTGTTTTGTATAGCAAGTATGCTTGAAACAACGAAAAACAAAGGTAAAGGGAAGGGAATAGAAGTGGTGGTTGGTATACCAGCCAGGTGAGACAACCAAATTAGATTCGAGAGGAGCCTTTGTCACAGACATCTTCAACTCCTCCAGTTCCTAATGAACTAGAGAGCAGTGAAAATCCCCCAGAGCCACCTATTGATACTACTGTACAAGATTTGAGAAATGCAGTCCAACTATTGACTCGTATAGTAGCTAGTTAAGGTCAAAGGCAGGAAGGTCCAGTTATGGGTACATGTGGTAAAAATAGCGTAGCTGGTACCAGGATACGTGATTTTCTTAATTTGGACCCTCCAACCTTTACTAGGTCAGATCCTAATGAAGACCCCTAGGACTTTGTTGATCAGATTCAGCGGACTTTAGATGTTATGCACGTGAGTGGTACAGAAGCAGTCGAGTTAGCGACATATAGGCTGAAAGGTGTGGATATATTATGGTATGAAGCTTGGAAACAATCTAAGGGTATAGATGGACCTCCAACTACATGGAAAGAGTTCATAGAAGCATTTCTTGACCATTATTTGCCATTAGAGATCCGAGAGGCCCGTGCAGATCAGTTCTTGAATCTTTACCAAGGGAATATGAGTATGAGGGAGTATAGCCTCCAATTTAATTCCCTGGCAAGGTATGGTCCTAATGTGGTTGCTACGATGGTAGATAAAGTTCATCGATATGTAGATAGGTTGGATGTGTATCTAGTCAGAGACTGCACCATTACATCCTTGAACAAAGATATGGATATAGCGAGAATGAATGCTTTTGCACAAAAGTTGGAGGATCAGAGGCAGAGGAGAAGGACACAAGATTTAGAAAGGGGGCAGGCCAAAACAGCCAGATCTACAGGACAATTTACACCATCCCAAAGTGATCTCAGGCCTCGATTTTCTTGTAGCCCACCTACGCCATCATCCTCCTACTCTACAGCCAGTGCTCTACCACAACTTCAAGGGCCTAGAAGTAATCGATTTGGTCAACGAGGTGAGGGACAAGGCACAAGGACAACAAGATATTTAGTAGGACAACAAATGATTCCTAGGCAGCCTTGTAAATAGTGTGGAAGGAGTCATCCGGTTATATATCGCGTTGGGACAGATGTTTGTTATTTGTGTGGTATGCTAGGGCACATGATAAGAGATTGCCCAAGGAGACGTATGGGTGGTATGGCACAATCTACTAGCTTAGTTGTTGCATCATCTTCAGTTCCTCCAGTAGGTAGGGGTCAGCAAGCACCTATGGGTCGTGGTAGAGGTGTTAGAGGGGTAGCTATCTCTAGCGGGGTCCAGAATCGCACTTATGCACTGGGGAGTCGACAAAATTTGGAAGCTTTACCTGATGTGGTCACAGGTACATTGTCTATCTTTTCACATAACGTATATACATTAATTGAACCTGGTTCTACACTATCATATATCACTCCACTAGTTGTTGGGAAGCTTAAGAGAACACCTAAATTATTGAACGAACCATCTAAAGTGTCTACACCAACCAGTGAATCTACTATAGCCAGAAGGGTTTATTATGATTGTGTGGTAACTGTTTGTGACTGTGACACATTGGCTGACCTTATTGAGATAGAAATGGTGGAATTTGATGTTATAATGGGTATGGATTGGTTAGCTTCTCATTATGCCACTGTGGATTGTCGAACTAAGAGAGTGCACTTCCACTTTCCCAATAAGGCAGTTCTTGAATGGAAAGGCAATGTTGGGGCACCAAAAGGGAAGTTTATCTCTTACTTTAAGGACATAAAGATGATATCTAAGGGGCATATATGTCATTTAATTAGAGCAAGGGATATAGAGACAGAATTACCAACCCTTCAGTCAGTTCCAGTAGTGAATGAATTTGTTGATGTGTTCCCTGAAGAACTCCCAGGCTTACCTCCTGAACGAGAAATAGATTTTAGTATTGACTTACTCCTAGGTTCTCAACCTATTTCTATTCCTCCATATCGAATGGTCCCGACAGAATTGCGTGAATTAGAAGATTAGTTAAAAGATTCATCGAATAAGGGTTTCATAAGACCTAGTGTATCCCCCTAGGGCGCACCAGTGTTATTTATATGCAAAAAGGATGGCACCTTGAGAATGTGTATAGACCATCGACAATTGAATAAGGTGTCAATTAAGAATAAATATCCCCTCCCCAGGATTGATGATTTATTTGATTAGTTACAGGGTGCCAAATGCTTTTCAAAAATTGATTTGAGATCAGGTTATCACCAAGTGAGGGTGAAGGAGCAAGATATACCCAAGACAGCTTTCAGAACACGCTATGGTCACTTTGAATTTCTTGTTATGTCATTTGGGTTAACAAATGCACCAGCAGTTTTAATGGATTTGATGAATAGGGTATTCAAGCCATTCTTAGATGTGTTTGTGATAGTATTTATAGATGATATTTTGGTATATTTAAAATCAGAAGAGCACCACGTAGATCACTTGAGACAGATGCTACAAGTTCTTCGTGATCGACAGTTGTATGCCAAATTTTCTGAATGTGAATTTTGGCTAAAATCAATGGCATTCTTGGGTCACATTGTGTCTGATGAGGGAATAAGGGTTGATTCACAAAGGATAGAAGCTGTAAAAGATTGGCCAAGACCAACAACACCCACGGAATTTCAGAGCTTCCTAGGCTTTGTAGGCTATTACAAGAGGTTTATTGAAGGGTTTTCTTCTATTTCTGCACCTCTAACAAAGCTGACACATAAGGCAACTAAGTTCTAATGGAATGATGCATGTGAAAGGAGCTTCCAGGAGATGAAAAATAAGCTAACTTCTGCACCTATGCTAGTACTTCCAGAAGGTACTAAGGGGTATGTAGTGTATTGCGATGCTTCAAAAGTTGGTTTAGGGTGTGCAATGACACAAAATGTTAGGGTATTTGCTTATGCATCCAGACAACTATGACTCCATGAGAAAAACTATCCAACACATGATCTTGAGCTGGCAGCAGTTGTGTTTGCTCTGAAAATATGGTGCCACTATTTGTACAGGGTCCACGTTGACATATATACTGATCATTAGAGCCTGCACTATATCTTTAAGAAGAAAGACTTAAACTTGAGACAGCGGAGATGGCTAAAGTTAATAAAGGATTATGACGTTGATATACTATATCATCCGGGGAAGGAAAATATGGTAGCTGATGCTCTGAGTCGTAAGGCAATCATAAATACTAGTGATCAAGCTGTGGTAAATCAAGGAATAGCCAAGGATCTACATCAGCTAGCCAATTTGGGGGTTCGCCTTCTTGAAACTCCAAAGGAAGGGGTTATTGTGCAGAATGCTGCGGAGTCTTCATTGGTAATAGAGGTGAAAGAAAAACAGTTCAAGGATCCTATTCTACGACAGCTTAAGGAAAGGATGAGTCAGGGTATAATAAAAGGCTTTAACCTTGCACAAAATGGAATACTTTATTGCCAAAATAGTTTAAAAAAGAATAATGGAAGAAGCCCATCATTCCTGATATTCCATCCATCCAGGATCAACTAAGATATACCATGATCTGAAGGGAATGTTCTGGTGGGAAGGCATGAAAAGGGACTTTGCTGAATTTGTGCCTCAATGTCTAAATTGCCAACAAGTGAAAGTAGAACACCAAAAGCCAGGAGGTTATATGCAGTGTATAGATCTTCCAACATGGAAGTGGGATATGATCAATATGGATTTTGTTACAGGTTTGCCTCGCTTATCTCAGAAGTTTGACTCCATATGGGTAATAGTTGACAGACTGACAAAGTTAGCACACTTTTTGCCAGTCAAGAATGATTATACAGCTGAAGAGTATGCTAAGCTATACCTCAAAGAGATAGTTGGGATACATGGAGTCCGAATCTCCATTATATCTGATCAAGGGGATCAATTCACTGCAAAGTTTTGGAAGTCCTTCCAAAGGAGTTTAGGGACACAAGTGAATTTGAGTACAACTTTCCACCCTCAAACATATAGTAAAGCAGATTCACCATTCAGACACTTGAAGATATGTTGCGAGCTTGTGTGTTGTACTTTAAAGATAGTTGGGTGGACTATTTACCACTTATTGAGTTTGCCTATAACAATAGTTATCACGCGAGTATCAAGATGGCACCTTATGAAGCTTTGTATGGAAGGAAATGTAGATCACCAATTGGATGGTTTGAAGTGGGTGAAACCACCTTACTTGGTCCAGATCTAGTACAACAAGGCATGGAAAAAGTTAAAGGGATACATCAGCGACTAGAAATAGCCCAAAGTCATCACAAATCATATGCAGATGCTGGGAGAAGAGGACTGGAGTTTTCAGTAGGTGACTGGGTATTTTTAAAGGTGTCTCCAGTGAAAGGGGTTATGAGATTTGGTGAGAAGGGAAAACTGAAGCCACGTTACATAGGACCATATAAGACTATTAAAAGGTTCGGGCAGGTTACATATGAACTAGAGTTTCCCCAAGAGCTTTCAATGGTTCATCCAGTTTTTCATGTCTCAATGCTTCAAAAATATATAGGTGACACATCCTGTATCACTCCTATTGAGAATGTACAGGTTACAGAAGATCTCACCTATGAAGAAGTGCCTATTGCTATTCTAGATCAT